>JANPXK010000921.1:0-223272 GCA_024704745.1 Rosa lucieae
TCAAAGCACCTCAATCAATGGAGTCTGAGCGAAGAGATGTATGTTCTCGATGTGGAGTATCCGGTCATTGGGCACACATTTCTAGAGCTCGTGAAGAAATTGTCACCACCCACAAAGCATATTGTGAAGCAAGAAAAGCTCACCATGTGGAACAAGAAGATCAAGATGATGATCTAGAGTGAAGAGTTAAAGACTACAAATCTAGCTGGGATCAATAGATCGCCAATTCTGTTTAAGTCTTTATTTTTCCAAGAGATGTAATAGGCAATTGCCATATATTTTTATAGTAGATGCCAATGGTTTAGTCTTTCTTCAAAGTAGGTTCACCCAAAGTAAGTGTGATGTCTAGGAAGGTTCTGAGATTAATGGTACTTAAGCGAGCCTTGCTCCACCAACATCTCTCTTCTCACCTGGTCACATTTATTAGAATTACCGAAAGAAGTTAGATGACTGCCATTGTTTTGCATTAGCTAGCATTTTGGATTAGATTTCCTTTGGTTAAAGACACAATGATGTAACTCCATTGACATATGTACAAAATTTTGAGTTCTTTTCATTATGACTCCATTTTAATTCTGAGCATATGACTTTGTGACTACGATGGCTGGGCCATTAGTATTAATTCAAGGACACGGAATATCCCAAGTTCCCCTTACCAAACGGCACCTTGATTACTGTCACAGAAACTCTCTACGCTCCTAGAGCAAATCGCACATATGAATAGCCAACGGATTCCATGTGAAAACGCATGTAGAGAACAGAAATGTGTTCCTTTGCAATACCTCTAACGATTGCGAACAAAGGCACATCTTAGAGAAGTTTATGTGTCTCTCTAGTGGACTCTATGTCACTATTCGAGCTATTAAATCCAATAAAGTTATGAGAGAAGATCTCTTGAATTTAGACACATATTGGCTTTGTCACAACAGGATAGGTCATCCTAGTAATGATATGATCATCCATCCACTAAAAACTTCACATGGACATCCTTTCTTTCGAGCGAAATGAAGCATGAATCAAAAGTTGATTCCTGGACTAAGTGTGACCGACGCTACTTCCTAGGGCACTGCCTCCGTCCACCACCAGCCTAGGGCTGGAGCAATCCCTATCCATGACGCCATGGATGGCGTCCATCATGGTGATGCTGCAATCACCAACTTGCTTCAAATAGAATTTCAGATGCTTAGGCCCAACCACAATCTTCATTAGTTGCTTCTAAGGCCTATCTCTCGATTTACAAAACCCATTCCTTAGGAAAATTAGGACTGAGACCGTCCTATGCAAAGGAAATGAACATACTCATTCTTTTCTTACATTGAATCCGTGGGGATTCTGTGGACTAGTTCAACCAACTTGCGGACGTTAAAATATCTCATGATGTTGGTTGACACGCAAACACGCTGGTCACGTGTTGTGCCATTGTCCACTTGTAATGCTGCTTATGCTACACTCCTAGCACATATTATATAACAACGGGCTCACTCCTCGGATCATCTTATTCCGTCAATTGGACTTGACGATGCTAGAGAACTTACATCGAATACTTTCGATGGTTATTGCATTGGGACTGATATTGGACATTATATTCCCATGAACACACCCAAATAGTCTTGCGGAAACTACTACGATGGTAGTTCGAACATTGGTAATGCGCAACAATCTCCTTATATCCACTTGGGGTGATGCAATATCGCATGCAGCTATGCTAATTCATCTACGACCCACTGCCACTCAATCTAACTTTGCATTACAGCTAGTGACTGGGTACAAATATCGTACTTACGCATATTTGAGTGTGCCATTTATGTGCCAATTGCGCCGCCACAACGCTTTATGATAGTTCCTTACAGACAAATGGGCAACTACGTTGAATTTGAAATTCCAACAATCGTCCGCTACTTAATGCCCTTGCTAGGCGATCTCCTTACCGCTAGATTTGCGAATGTCACTTTGATGAGACAGTCTTCCCGTCGTTAGGGGGAGATAAGAACACAGATGTTCAGCAGGAACGACAGGAATTGTCGTGGTCTGTCCCCACTTTGTCTCATCTCGATCCCCACTAAAGTGACGAGCTCACACATATCTTCTGCGAATATGCCTGCAAGGATGAACGTCCCTATGAGAGGACGTAGTGCCACCCTACATGGAGGTAGGCATGGCACCAACGCCAAAGAGAGTGGCACTCTGGCTTTACTGGTCATGGCCCTAGCTATGATGCGTGGAGGCCCGTAGATTTGAAGGATATTTTGGCACAACTCCAATCTTTTGATCATCAAGACTCAAAATCCATCTCATGAGTATCTTCCAGGTTATGGTTATCGTTGGGGGACGCCTCAACGTCAGAACCTATTCATGAGAATATAGAGCTTTATGAAAATTACACTAGTGTACATGAGAATGGGATAAAAACTCCATCATAATTGATGATGTAGTTGCGCATGAGTTTGTTGACTCTGATGATATACAACCACGCTCCGTTGATGAATGAATACCAACGTAGAGAAATTTGGCCTAAATGGAAAGATGCGATCCAGGTTACGTTGAATTCTCTAACGAAGAGGAAGGTTTTCGAGCCAGTGATGCCAACACCTCCTAACATAAAACCTATTGACTAATGGGTCTTCGTTAGAAAGCGTGATGAGAAAAGGAGATGGTAATCTCGCCTTATGGCGCAAGGCTTCTTACAAAACACCCTGGAATCGACTACGATGAGACATATTCTCTCGTAATGGATGTCACTATACTCCACAACCTTGTCAGTTTGGTAGTTTTCGAATAACTGAACATGCAACTTACAAATGTAGTCACTACGTATCTCTATAAGGATCTAGATACGGAATATACATGAAGGTTCATGGTGAACTTTATTTACCCAAATCAAGTTGCTCTAGACCACGGAGTGTGTTTACAATAAGGTTGAAACGCTTACTAAAGTGGCTACTTGATTGGGAAGGGATATGCCCACGCGTTTCCATAACAAGTTTCGGATTCTATCGCGGTTCATGTTGGACATGATCTTCATTGGAAGCCCTTAAAGAGTTAAGGGAAACTGCTGAACACTTGAAATCTGAGTTTGAGATGAAGGATTTTGGGAGAACACGATTATGTCTCGGTTTGGAACTTGAGCATCGTGTCAATAGATGCTTAGGCATTTTGACAAGGTCAAGCCTTCAAGCACTCCCATAATCATTCATAGTCTTGATTCTAAAAAGGATATTTTTCGCCCAAGGATGATGAAGAAGATATGCTAAAGGCAGAAGTGCCTTACTTAAGTACAATAGGCTCATTATTGTACTTAGCTCAATGCACAAGACCGGACATCTCATATGTTGTGAACTTGTTAGCTAGATATAGTTTTGCGCCAACGCGACGCCATTAGATTGGTGTAAAAGATATCTTTCAGTACTTGAGATGTACAATTGATATGGGATTGTTCTATCCCTACAAAGAGATGATGGATTCAGACCCATCACATACTAGGAACACTGCCAACACTGGCCTGCGTCCACTATCCCCATCCCAAAACGACATGTGTTTTGGAAGGTTTCGCTGATATTGGGTATCTCTCTGACCCACACAAAGGTCATTCCCAAACTGGTTAAGTGTTCACCATAGGTAAAGAACGTGATATCTTGGATGTCTACAGAACAGACCCTAGTCGCTATATCTTCGAACAATGCAGAGATTATTACTCTTCACAAAGTTGTTCGTGAATGTATATGGATTGGATCCATAAGTACGCATGTTCGAACAATTGTGGTTTGAAGTCTACCACAGATGAGCCTACGAGCATATAGGATAATGCTGCTTGTTTTGAAGCAAGGCTACATCAAAAGTGACCACACCAAGGATAATCAATAACAACAACAGACTCTCCTTAAGATCAAAATGAACTAGGTTCGATCTGAGGACAGTGTGGCTGTTAATGCTTGGATCCGTTGGGGTTCTAATTAACGATAAGTAAAGAGAGAGAGAGAGAGAGAGAGAACGACACAAGATGTATAGTGGTTCGTTCCCCGCCTTAGCGAGAAACTACGTCCACTTGAATGTTGTACTAGTGTGTTGAGCCTTGCGGCCCAAGTGCATTACAAAGTATGTAATGGGATTGGATTGAATGGTGTTTAAGTGGGAGGAGGCATTCCTTTTATAGGTGAAGGAAGCCATCTCCTTTACATTGTTTTCGATGTGGGACAAGCAACCACCACTTCTAGTCTAGAAAGTCTATTTGTGAGGGCATGTTGGCAAGGCCGGAAAGGTGGCTTCCCGGCGACGGATTTGTGACTTCCGGATACCGTAGCGTAGCTTGAACATAGGGCTACAAGATGCAAGTAGCGGTTGGGCCTCACCATGGCTTGTGAGTGTCCCAAAGAGCGTGTTACTTATGCTTGGTGAGATAGCAAACTAGTCATGCTAGTAGGTATCTACAAGTCCCCGAAGTCCCCAAGTAAGAGGAGCTTCTTGGTTGGGGAGTTATACACATGATGTCACCAGGCATAAGTAACCGGGCGGTACGGAGCCCCTACAAGTCCCCGAACTCCGTAAGCAAGAAGGGACTCGTTAACCTGCACAACAAAGACAAAAAATAGGCATATGTAGAATGCTCGTTGCATTGGGCAACAAATGTGAGTTGCGCTGATATGCGTTGGCATATATGAACGTATGGGGTGCGTGATACATGTTGATGTATACACGCGAATGGCGCCGAGTACGACCGATTTATGACGTACAAACTCGAGAGCGCGTATGGTCGTGTGAGCATATGGATTGCATATGATAAATGTAAGTTGTATGAGCTCTGCGAAGGTAAGCGTTTGTAACTCATGAACGATGACCGCGCGTACGGTTTGTGTCTGTTTTTGGTTTTCGGTCGTATTAATGGAACGCGAAAAGAATTTGATTTGTCGCGGTCGGTAAACGACAAATGATAGAAAAATTCAATGTTTCATTAACGTGTGGTGTGTCGAGTAGACATGAGCGTAAAGCTCGAGGATTGCTGGGAAGGCATGAGCGGAAAGCTTATGAGCGGGAAACTCGGGGTTGCCGGGAAGGCATGAGCGGAAGCTCGTGGGTTGCCGGGAAGGCATGAGCGGGAAGCTCGTGAGCGGAAGCTCAACGGTTGCCGGGGAGGCATGAGTGGAAGCTCGTGGGTTGCCGGGGAGGCATGAGCGGAAGCTCGGGGTGCTGGGAAGGCATGAGCGGGAAGCTCGTGAGCAGAAGCTCGTGGGTGCCGGGAAGGCATGAGCGGAAGCTCGGGGGTGCCGCGAAGGCATGAGCGGGAAGCTCGGAGGTGCCGCGAAGGCATGAGCGGGAAGCTCGGGGGTGCCGGGAAGGCATGAGCGGGAAGCTCGGGGGTGCCGCGAAGGCATGAGCGGGAAGCTCGGGGTGCCGGGAAGGCATGAGCGGGAAGCTCGGGGGTGCCGCGAAGGCATGAGCGGGAAGCTCGGGGTGCCTCGAAGGCATGAGCGGGAAGCTCGGGGGTGCCGCGAAGGCATGAGCGGGAAGCTCGGGGGTGCCGGGAAGGCATGAGCGGGAAGCTCGGGGGTGCCGCGAAGGCATGAGCGGGAAGCTCGGGGGTGCCGCGAAGGCATGAGCGGGAAGCTCGGGGTGCCGGGAAGGCATGAGCGGGAGCTCGTGGGTTGCCGCGAAGGCATTAACGGGTAGCTTGAAGGTGATGCCCTGAGGCTTGAGCGTGACCGTTGCTAATTATGTTGGGCTGTATGTACAAGTCCCCGAAGTCCCCAGTCAAAGAGGGTGTTCTTGCAGGTTGATACCAAAGCGTAGCTTTGTGCCGTATATCAAGCATAATTAGTGCGAGTGCGTCGTCCATCTAGAATTGTTAGAGCGAACGCTTTTGCCCTTTCGGGTGGGCCCCTGCTAGACCCTGCGAGGAGTCCCCCACTCCTGGCTATAGACCTCCGGATGGTAGAAAAATTGTTTGATGAGGGGAGCTGCGCGGAGCAGAGGGTGTTGGGTAGCGAGCCCAATCTTAGATACCCAAGCGTCGGGGTTAACTGCCGGATCAATGGCTGCCGTGGGCTGTGTTAACTAGTCCCTAGCTGTTTTCTCAGATGAGAAACTTGACTGCAATGCCGCGTAGCGGTCATTGTCATTATGAGGCGTTGCCTTACCGCTTGGCGGTCGGTCTATAAAAAATGACAAACACATAGAGCAAGTAATAATATTTTGTTCGAGTGTCCCATGTTTATTTAATTTTGCAACTAAAGTAGAAGCATGGCATATGTGTATAGCATGTACTTGTAATGTGGATGCTAATATCATTTTTGCATTTTTGTAGATATGCTAAAGGATCATGGAGATCGGTATGTGAAGCTTGGCATATCTAGTATGTGAGATCTAGAAAGTGTTGGCAAATCTACGAAATGTTGTAGGCATGCTTAAAAGTTATGGAAGCATGTAAAGATAGATCAAGTGTGATATATTTGTAGGCATGCTTAAAATAGTAAAAGCACGGCATTGGCATGGTAATAGCTCGAATTGCAAGAGCGTAAAAGATAAGATATAGGTACTTATCTTATACCGATTTGGAGCGAGCGGGAGTTGAAATTGATGTAAGTACCCAAATCATGTTGGAGTTGTCCAAGCATGACGCTCCATTGTTCCGGCGAAGCACCTTAGTAGAAGGGTGATGATTTCGCTAATTGAAGATGTGATCGGTGATTATGTCTCCTTAAAACAAAATAGGTGATTAGTACATGAGTGTGTAAAATCAACACTATTAGCTTGCATATGTACGTTGACAAAATAGATAAATTATTTGAATATGCATGTGCCAATTTTGATAATGATGTAGGCAAACGAGCCAAGTACCGATTAAACGTGTACACGAAACTTTGCGGGAGGACGAGGAATTATAATGTGTAGCTCTATAGTTAGATCGCCGGTGCCCATGACGTAGCCTAGATTGTTTAGGCAAGTGCACATGCATAATATATCAAAGGCTTGGTGTTGCTGCATATATATATATGATAAAGTTTTTTTTTTTTTTGGATGCTTTTGAGAAAAAGAATCAAGGCATACATATGTCATTTGGGAACGTGTAGACTTTGCACACCAATTATACTTTTCACTATATCAGATCATCATGTGCAGCACATAAGTATTTGTGACATACTTTAGTCAAAGAAAGTTGATGCTCGGTTTTGCTGCAGAGATAAAGTTGATGCATGCACATGCACTTGAGCTAAGAGAAGTCAAGGCCACGTGCCACCTAGTTATGCTTCCCATGGTAGCATATCATGATGTCTAGTATGGTATGTATCATGGTGTACTCATAATTAATTATGTGTAGGACAGAAATATGCATGTGGTGCCCATGATATATGTATATCACAATGAGCAGATAGCGTAAGAGCTAATGGGTGGCAGCAAACTAATCATGTTGTTTCACACATGAGCACGTGGTGTGCAATCATAATTCCAATGCATGCTTTTCAATAAAGGTAGGAGAAGAGCAGAGCATCAGTGGACTTAGCTTGTTGACTGTTGTGAAGGGAGAGAAAAATCGAAAGCTAAAGCTGGAAGCCATGAATGGAGGTGTTTTTGCCGCCGGATGTGTCTGGCGGAGATTTTGGGCCAGCGGAGTTTTGGCAGAGATAGTTCTGCTGTGGAGTTGCTCATCGGAGCCCACCCGGCGGAGGTCACCCAGCGGTGTTGCCTGGCTATCATGGACAGCGGAGCCCCTCCCAGAGACTCAGTGGGGACTCCTGGCGGAGATTCAAGGCTGGTGGAGCGGAGCACTTGTTTTTCAACTGAGATTTGGAGTTTAGCGGAGCTTTGCCGGTCAGCGGAGGAGCATGGGCAGCGGTGATGGGTCAGCGGAAGAAACTTCCCTCTGACAGCGCTTCGGTGAAGAAACATGGCGGTATTGGCCGCTGATTATGCCTGGCTGGAGACAATACCGCTGATGGAGACTAGCGAAGCCATTGAGGTTAGCGATGGTGTCCGGCGGAGGTTTGGAGGAGAAGTTAGTTGGCAGAGCGGAGCTTTGGTCCAGCGGCGCCGCTGATCGAAGTTTGTCGCTGCCATTGTTGGCGCTGGCTAGCCTTGTTGCTATGGCCAAGCTGTGAGCTGTGATTGATACCGGCGCTAGCCTTGCCGAGCGGAGGATGATGATTGAAGGTGGATGGTGTCCAGAGAGGTTTTCTGGGTATCCCGAGTGAATCAGCGGAATATATATATATATATATATATATTTTTTTTTTTTTTTTTTGCCGCTGATCGGAGATGATCGAAGAGAAGATCGGAGTTGCCATGGGTGTCCAAGCAAAATTTGGATTGGGTGTCCAGCGATAGCGTTTGCCGCTGGTGTCACTAGAGCTGTTCACCGATGTTGGTGCCACAGCGTGGCGGTGGCGGAGCTGTTTAGCTGAGTAATGATCCAAGAACAGTACCTTGTTTAGCGGAGGCCTGGGTTATGGCGGTATTTTGCTTGGCGGAGGGCTACAGTTCGGCGGATCACCGGTTCGGCGGGGATGCAAGTTGGGCGGAGGAACTCCCAGCGGCGAAGCTAGGCGGAGCCCTGGAGCTGCAGGTTGGGCAGAGCCTCGGAGTTGCGGCTGGCGGAGCTGCGAGTTGGGCGGAGCGGAGCTTTGAGTGTGGCGGAGCGGAGGTCTGCCTGAGCCAGCGGAGGATGTGGCTGGAGGAGGGAGCTACAGCGGAGGAAGGAGACAACGCAGCGAAGAAGAAGAAGAAGATGGGTGTCCAGAAAAAATGTCTGGGTGCCCAGAGAAATTTTTGCCGCCCAGATTTTTTTTTTTTTTTTTTTTTAAGGTTCAGCGTTGACCAGACGTTGACCGGCCCCTGATGGGCGTTGACAGCTTCCTCCGGGCGTTGACCGACCCGCCGGGCGTTGACCGAGCCCTAATTTGATGTTTACCGAAGTTCATGGTACGTGACGAAGCCATTGTGTTGGCTTCCCACAGACGGCGCCAATGTTAATGCTTGGATCCGTTGGGGATCTAATTAACGATAAGTAAAGGAGAGACAGAGAGAGAGAGAACGACACAAGATGTATAGTGGTTCGTTCCCCGCCTTAGCGGGAAACTACGTCCACTTGAATGTTGTACTAGTGTGTTGAGCCTTGCGGCCCAAGTGCATTACAAAGTATGTAATGGGATTGGATTGAATGGTGTTTAAGTGGGAGGAGGCATTCCTTTTATAGGTGAAGGAAGCCATCTCCTTTACATTGTTTTCGATGTGGGACAAGCAACCACCACTTCTAGTCTAGAAAGTCTATTTGTGAGGGCATGTTGGCAAGGCCGGAAAGGTGGCTTCCCGACGACGGATTTGTGACTTCCGGATACCGTAGCGTAGCTTGAACATAGGGCTACAAGATGCAAGTAGCGGTTGGGCCTCACCATGGCTTGTGAGTGTCCCAAAGAGCGTGTTACTTATGCTTGGTGAGATAGCAAACTAGTCATGCTAGTAGGTATCTACAAGTCCCCGAAGTCCCCAAGTAAGAGGAGCTTCTTGGTTGGGGAGTTATACACATGATGTCACCAGGCATAAGTAACCGGGCGGTACGGAGCCCCTACAAGTCCCCGAACTCCGTAAGCAAGAAGGGACTCGTTAACCTGCACAACAAAGACAAAAAATAGGCATATGTAGAATGCTCGTTGCATTGGGCAACAAATGTGAGTTGCGCTGATATGCGTTGGCATATATGAACGTATGGGGTGCGTGATACATGTTGATGTATACACGCGAATGGCGCCGAGTACGACCGATTTATGACGTACAAACTCGAGAGCGCGTATGGTCGTGTGAGCATATGGATTGCATATGATAAATGTAAGTTGTATGAGCTCTGCGAAGGTAAGCGTTTGTAACTCATGAACGATGACCGCGCGTACGGTTTGTGTCTGTTTTTGGTTTTCGGTCGTATTAATGGAACGCGAAAAGAATTTGATTTGTCGCGGTCGGTAAACGACAAATGATAGAAAAATTCAATGTTTCATTAACGTGTGGTGTGTCGAGTAGACATGAGCGTAAAGCTCGAGGATTGCCGGGAAGGCATGAGCGGAAAGCTTATGAGCGGGAAACTCGGGGTTGCCGGGAAGGCATGAGCGGAAGCTCGTGGGTTGCCGGGAAGGCATGAGCGGAAGCTCGTGGGTTGCCGGGAAGGCATGAGCGGGAAGCTCGTGAGCGGAAGCTCAACGGTTGCCGGGGAGGCATGAGTGGAAGCTCGTGGGTTACCGGGGAGGCATGAGCGGAAGCTCGGGGTGCCGGGAAGGCATGAACGGGAAGCTCGTGAGCAGAAGCTCGTGGGTGCCGGGAAGGCATGAGCGGAAGCTCGGGGGTGCCGTGAAGGCATGAGCGGGAAGCTCGGAGGTGCCGCGAAGGCATGAGCGGGAAGCTCGGGGGTGCCGGGAAGGCATGAGCGGGAAGCTCGGGGGTGCCGCGAAGGCATGAGCGGGAAGCTCGGGGGTGCCGCGAAGGCATGAGCGGGAAGCTCGGGGGTGGCTGTTAATGCTTGGATCCGTTGGGGTTCTAATTAACGATAAGTAAAGAGAGAGAGAGAACGACACAAGATGTATAGTGGTTCGTTCCCCGCCTTAGCGAGAAACTACGTCCACTTGAATGTTGTACTAGTGTGTTGAGCCTTGCGGCCCAAGTGCATTACAAAGTATGTAATGGGATTGGATTGAATGGTGTTTAAGTGGGAGGAGGCATTCCTTTTATAGGTGAAGGAAGCCATCTCCTTTACATTGTTTTCGATGTGGGACAAGCAACCACCACTTCTAGTCTAGAAAGTCTATTTGTGAGGGCATGTTGGCAAGGCCGGAAAGGTGGCTTCCCGACGACGGATTTGTGACTTCCGGATACCGTAGCGTAGCTTGAACATAGGGCTACAAGATGCAAGTAGCGGTTGGGCCTCACCATGGCTTGTGAGTGTCCCAAAGAGCGTGTTACTTATGCTTGGTGAGATAGCAAACTAGTCATGCTAGTAGGTATCTACAAGTCCCCGAAGTCCCCAAGTAAGAGGAGCTTCTTGGTTGGGGAGTTATACACATGATGTCACCAGGCATAAGTAACCGGGCGGTACGGAGCCCCTACAAGTCCCCGAACTCCGTAAGCAAGAAGGGACTCGTTAACCTGCACAACAAAGACAAAAAATAGGCATATGTAGAATGCTCGTTGCATTGGGCAACAAATGTGAGTTGCGCTGATATGCGTTGGCATATATGAACGTATGGGGTGCGTGATACATGTTGATGTATACACGCGAATGGCGCCGAGTACGACCGATTTATGACGTACAAACTCGAGAGCGCGTATGGTCGTGTGAGCATATGGATTGCATATGATAAATGTAAGTTGTATGAGCTCTGCGAAGGTAAGCGTTTGTAACTCATGAACGATGACCGCGCGTACGGTTTGTGTCTGTTTTTGGTTTTCGGTCGTATTAATGGAACGCGAAAAGAATTTGATTTGTCGCGGTCGGTAAACGACAAATGATAGAAAAATTCAATGTTTCATTAACGTGTGGTGTGTCGAGTAGACATGAGCGTAAAGCTCGAGGATTGCCGGGAAGGCATGAGCGGAAAGCTTATGAGCGGGAAACTCGGGGTTGCCGGGAAGGCATGAGCGGAAGCTCGTGGGTTGCCGGGAAGGCATGAGCGGAAGCTCGTGGGTTGCCGGGAAGGCATGAGCGGGAAGCTCGTGAGTGAGCAGAAGCTCGTGGGTGCCGGGAAGGCATGAGCGGAAGCTCGGGGGTGCCGCGAAGGCATGAGCGGGAAGCTCGGAGGTGCCGCGAAGGCATGAGCGGGAAGCTCGGGGGTGCCGGGAAGGCATGAGCGGGAAGCTCGGGGGTGCCGCGAAGGCATGAGCGGGAAGCTCGGGGGTGGCTGTTAATGCTTGGATCCGTTGGGGTTCTAATTAACGATAAGTAAAGAGAGAGAGAGAGAGAGAGAACGACACAAGATGTATAGTGGTTCGTTCCCCGCCTTAGCGAGAAACTACGTCCACTTGAATGTTGTACTAGTGTGTTGAGCCTTGCGGCCCAAGTGCATTACAAAGTATGTAATGGGATTGGATTGAATGGTGTTTAAGTGGGAGGAGGCATTCCTTTTATAGGTGAAGGAAGCCATCTCCTTTACATTGTTTTCGATGTGGGACAAGCAACCACCACTTCTAGTCTAGAAAGTCTATTTGTGAGGGCATGTTGGCAAGGCCGGAAAGGTGGCTTCCCGGCGACGGATTTGTGACTTCCGGATACCGTAGCGTAGCTTGAACATAGGGCTACAAGATGCAAGTAGCGGTTGGGCCTCACCATGGCTTGTGAGTGTCCCAAAGAGCGTGTTACTTATGCTTGGTGAGATAGCAAACTAGTCATGCTAGTAGGTATCTACAGTGGCAAACTTGCTCACTAAGTCCTTGCCTAAATTCCACTTTTGAGAAACATGTTGGTAGCATCATTTGCGAAAGTTATCCGAACTCCCATGACCGTTGTCATCCGGGGGAGATGCAGACATCAGGGGGAGATGTCTACATGTATTGTCTCGAAACGTAAAGGGTGTGTTGTGCTCTTTTTCCCCTTCGATAGAGGTTATTTTTGTCCCAAAGGGTTTTTGTTACTCGGCAAGGTTTTTAATGAGGCAACGAGAGGAGCACCATGTTTGGGCAACACAAGGGGGAGTGTTCAATTAAATCAAGAATATGTGTCTAGCCCAAACTTTAGGTTACTTGACCTAGTTGAAATATGGTTTATATTAGAGATATTCTCGAAGAATTTTAGGAGATATCCAATCAATGTACGATTATGTTTCCATGTACAACTCTATCTCTATACTTGAAATCCTCTATAGAAGCGGCCCTATTTTCAATGAAAGCACGACTCAATTCTCTTCTAATTTTGGTTTTCCTTAAACAAAATGTACTGTATATTAATAATGTGAATATGATTGAATTTTGTTTTATTATTATTATTATTTTATTATTATGGCTGAAACCCATTGAGAGGATTGGCTATCACCCTTTATTCATTATAATTAAAAAATTACAACGGACCTGAGCCCGGGAGGGGAGGGGGATGTAATACCAAAACTCTGTGAATGAAAATGAACAAATACAACAAAAGGAATAAAAACCACTACGATGTGGTTCGATTTAGCTGGTTGAACTGCTTCTATTTAGTATCATACAGTATTGCTCCTAAGTACATGAATTTTAGAAATGATTTTGATACTTCACCACACATGGGTATTGTATGTGTGTTGATCTCTTATCACATGCAATCTATATATCGGATATTGTTGAATTATCTAGGAAAAATTTCAGTTTACTACCCTGTGGTTTGCACTCAACATCATGTCAGTCCCTGCCCTTTCAATTTGATCAGCAACACCCCTGTGCTTTCAATTTCGATCAGCCGTGTCCAAATTTTACTGTGCCGTCTAATTTGAACGTTTACTTTGACGGAGGGGCCCACTTAAAGGGGTAAATTTGTCATTTCACACAATTTTCCTTAAAAAAAAAAAAAAACAAACAAAAAAACAGAACTAATCGGAAACCCCATTACTCCACTCCACCCACCTCTTCTCTCTCGACCCTTAGATCAACACCTTGGCCTTACCGACCCCATGGACTGCTTCTTCGACGAGCTCGCCGCCAAGTCCCCTCCCTCTCCAATCTGGTCCGCCTGATCGCCGCCGCCATGGATTCCGGCCCAGCCCATTTCACCCTCTCTGCCCCATCACATCAGCCGCCCTCATTCTCCATTCTTGTCCTCTTCTTCCTCTTCTCCTTCATCACAATCTCTTCATCCTCCTCCTCATCATCTACAATGGCCACCATACGTGATTGCTTCACGACGAACATCTCGAGCTCAGAATCTCTTCATCAGGTCGCACTGCTGCCGAGCCCGACCTGCTTGCTCCTCCACCTGCACATCGAGCACCATCACAAGCCTGAACTGCAGCTCGGACCTCCGACCCAGACCTGTCCTCGTCGTTCAATCTCGCCACTTCGCCTTTTCGAGAGGGCTATGATGGCGATGAAGATCGTTGCGATATGGTCGGAGTAGCCATGACCGATCCAAATTGAGGTAAGGTCCGGCTACAGTACTCTATACTCGTTCGGAGATCTAAAACCAAGAACAAGAATTTGGTCACTGAGACCTGTGTTCTACTCGACGGCGGCAAGAAGAAGCTCTATGATTTGGCAAATTGGGTTTCTGGCAAATTGGGTAATTGCCAAATGAATTGGCATTGCTTTTGTTGGAGTCTTCACTGCTGCTTCCCATGAAGCATCTGATGTTTTTGGGGGATAGAAGTTTCATGCTCTTGCAATCAAAGCAGCGAGCTTTTTCGATGTGTTTGTTGGGAGTTCTTTCTTGATATGTACTGCAAAATGGGTCTTGTGGGGGATGCACGTAAGGTGTTTGATAGAATTCCTAAGAGGAATTCAGTTTCGTGGGCTACTATGATTTTTGGGTATGCAATGCAACGCTTGGCTGGAGATGCGTTGGAGCTTCTCGGGTTGATGCGTAGAGGTGAGGAAAGTGAGGGAGAGAGTGAGTTTATTTTGACTAGTGTTGTGAGTGCCTTGGCTGTTCCTGAGTTTGTTGATACGGGGAAGCAAGACTTGAGGCGAGGTAAGAGGAGAATGACCTTGGAGAGCTCTGGCAAGGCCAAGGTGCTGATCTGAGGGTCGAGAGAGAGGAGGTGCGTGGAGATGGAGGAATGGAGATTTTTTTTTTTTTTTTTTTTTAAGGAAAATTGTGTGAAATGACAAATTTACCCCTTTAAGTGGGCCCCTCCGTCAAAGTAAACGTTCAAATTAGACGGCACAGTAAAATTTGGACACGGCTGATCGAAATTGAAAGCACAGGGGTATTGCTGATCAAATTGAAAGGGCAGGGACTGACATGATGTTGAGTGCAAACCACAGGGTAGTAAACTGAAATTTTTCCAATTATCTAATATGGTGTTTCATTATATGAAGCATATATCATTTGAGACGAAGCAAAAGAGAACCATTTTGCGGTTGAAGTATTCAACTTGTGTAGCAAATAGAAGCAAAAAAAATTTTGTTGTATTCAACTTGATTGCCAAAAAAAAAAATCAAAATTTCATATTTTTCAATGAATGTATGAAGTAAAAAATTCATTGTCATACAATTTCACAAAAATTTCAGTGAAATTTAGGACAAAATTTCAATGTCAAATTCTAAATATTTTAGGTGTGTAGATATTTCGAAAATTAAAAATTTCGCGGAAATGTACAGAAAATTTCAGAAAACTCCGATATAGCATATGAATACACATCGAAATTTGAATAGTTTCGGAGAAATTTGAAACCTTGCTCTTTCGGCTCGTCTCCTTAATTAGAACATGATTACACCTCACTTAGATTCGCCTTGAGAGGATTGTACCTCACTTAAATTCGCCTTGAGGGGATTTCACCTCATTTAGATCTGCATGGAGAAGATTTCACCTCACTTGGATATGCCTCGAGGAGATTGCACCTCACTTAGATATGCCTCGAGGAAATTTCACCTTACTTGAATCTGCCTCGAAGGGATTGTACCTCACTTTGGATCTGCCTCGAGGAGATTACACCTCACTTAGATATGTCTTGAGAGAGTTTAACCTCCATCAAGGAGTTTTCTCAAAAAAATTGGGCTGTGTCTCTATCAGTAAAAAAATTTGGTTTATCCCTTGGTTCCCGCTGCCAGTAAGAAAAGACCACATATGCAGTCAAAAATCCAGAAAAAATACAATTACCAAAAAGTTCCATTGCCGGGAATCGAACCCGGGTCTCCTGGGTGAATATCCTAACCGCTGGACGACAATGGATTATAATAGTACCGGCTTCAAAGTTTATATATTACTGTTTATCAGTTGGCATCTGAATGTTACAGAGACCCAAGCGCATGGTGTTCTGCATCGATTAACATCATTTATTAACTTTAGAACCAAGCACTAGCACCAAATTTTTTCATTGGAGGTTTGAGAAATATCTCTCACACCTCTAGGACTTGAAGTCACTAAGCAACTTTCTACTTTCTCTTGCATTTTTCTTTGCTACACCCCAGGAGAAGGGAAGCAAACAGGAAAGCAATGTAGTCTCTTCCCTGCAAAATTTGAGAAGTGGTGTATTTTGACAGTTGCAAAGCTTTACGTGGTGAATAGACATAGTTTCATATCCTCGGACAATGACTAGGAGCTTTATTTATAAACACTTGCATAGATCACCCGGTAAATAATGTTCAGGTTTCAACAGTCCTGAGGCCTCACTTTTGTTTCACGGTACAATCGAAACAGATGATAACAGAACACAAGCACAAAACAAACCCGAAGTACTGAAATTAGACGGTTGATTTTTATCACATAGAATATCTACCTGCCTAGTTGCCATTTAATCAAGTGGAGTTCAGAGATTCAAACCAAAATTTGTTCTGTATGGTTCATTATTTCACATTGAACAGATATTATGAGAATCACCTAAGCAATACGATATTGGAGTATATAGCAAGTTGAAAGCAAAACAACTTCATTTCTGAATAAGGTTCACCCTTCAATAGACAGCTTATCAAAAGGTGAGTAAACATAGAGCTCGTAATTGCCCAAAGAAATTCTTTAAACCGAATCTACACACGTCGCATTTTATTATCTAACTAAAACATCAAAATCACCGATCTTAGTTTTCCTACAGCCCTAGCTCTTTCAGCTATTTGTGAACCTATTAGAGTTTTATCGAGAGAAACACTGAATTATATCTATGACAAAAACTTTCAAAACAAAGAAATTCGAAGTGAAAACCTTTACAGATTAGGCTGCAAAACCAAAGAGCAACGGGCATGTAAAATGATAATGACAAAAGGCTATATCAACAAGCGCATCCAGACTCAGCCTGTGACTGAGATGCACCGCCACCAGTAGACCTCAGGTTCACATCAACCATGTCTTCTTGCTTTGTTGATGAGAGTGTTTCCATTCCTGGCAAAGCTGCAGCAATTTTCCTAAACAGTGCCTGAACAGAGATTCAAGAAGAAACTAAGCATTAAAAATACTGAAATTAAACAAAACACCAACAGATTGAAAGCACTGTGGCGATTGATGTGCTACTTGCTGACTAACAGCAATCAGTTAACAAACTCCAACTAAGGACAAAGTTTAAACATACTAGGTGAAGACCCCCAACCAAATGATCGACACTTAGCATATGATCTTTATCCTGCTTATGGACTAATTGCCAAATTTCATCCAATACAAGGAAAAGGGTTCATCCAAGAATCCCATCATTCGCATTCTACCAGTGTTTTTGTTCACTTTCTTTTCTTGTTCAATTTTAGGTTTTTAATAAGGATTGATATAGATATTGAACACTAAAATGCAAGTATACCTTGATATTAAAACCAGCTTTTGCACTGGTTTCGATGAACATGACACTAAGGTCGCGAGCCTTGGCTTCTGCTTCCTCTACAGAAACTTGCCTGTTGAACCAGACATGAAAATATAAGTGTAAGAAATGGAAATGAAAAAGCAATTCGAAATGAACGCCAACCTAGACCAAAGAGGAAAAAAAAAACATCCAAATGATTAAGACCTGGCGTTTCTATAATCAGATACTTAGATTTGTTGAAAGAAACTTCAACTTTATTTAATTCTATTTTTTATTTCAGATGCTAGAATTAAAAACAATTGATACACTTTAGGGCCTTATTAAGAGAATAGTGCACATGTGAGCATATAGGTCTTTAAGCACTTATCTTGTCTGGACTTCATTTCCAAGTTATACATAATTATTCCTGAGTTGTGAACACTAAGGGGTATTAAATGATATATAATAGTCCGAGTTGTACATAATATACCTAAACATGAATGTAAGCACTGCGGTATTTGCCAACTCAAGTCTTTTATAACCTAGCCTTTTAGGGGTATTTTAAATTCTGAAATCTGAACTATAGTGCATATACATTTTGCAGTATATGCAGTACACTGAACACATGTTGGCTCCAACCCTCCGATCCTCCTTAATTTTGATAATATCACAGTCCCCCTAAAACTTCTTGTTAAACTGAGGTCGGGCATCATAATGAACCTCTGTCATCGAATGGAATATTAATGGATTCTTTGAGTGTTAGCCGTAGCAGAGAACACACTCAAATTGCTTGATCAATTGGGGAAGAAAATGAGTAGATCAAGGGATAAGATTTGGGAGAAGGCGTTTGTGGTGAGAAAAAGAGGAAGGAGTTGGACAAAGAGTTGATGCCTTTTGGGTTCTGGAAGATGAGAAAGTTGGGGAAGAACAAGGGCTTATGTAGTGTGTTAGAATGCTGTCATTAATTATTTATGGATGCACAAGTAGTAATATTCTAATACCCAGAAGCTTTCTAATATAAATTATCAGAAAGAAACAGAATCCTTGAATTCAGCAGCCATCGATGCCCATAATGAAGATGAAAACCTAACCTATTTGCATAGCTCAACAGCACCACTCAAAATCGTTGAAGATTCTCCTATTCAATTTCCATGCAAAATAACCATAATGCCTAGAAACACCCTGCAACACTTTACTTTCTTTCTTCCTTCAAACACTGCAATCCATTCAAAATAGCATCACTTAGGTTCATCCAGCTCATCCAAACTTGCTAAATAAATCCCACTGCTATTTCTAAATCCCCTTCTAAAGGAACCCTCCATAATTATTTCTCCAAGATAGCCCTATTCTTTACCACCAAACTACCAACATGTACCCTCCCCACTTTCCTTACTTTGACCCACCAATTATTACAAGTGCTCTTTTCTGCCCCTCCGCTACTCCACAAGAAGTATCTCGCCAAATTTTCAAATTATTTTGCCACACAACCAGCATGTTTAAGAAAGATAAGTCATAAGTTGGCAAGCAGCACAACACCAATCAATAGGTGTCTAGTATATTTCGAACCAGAAGTTTGAAAATTTTGAAAATTCCCAGATTATTTCAATTCAGATGGGATTTTTTCTGGGAATTTGGAAATCCGGGATGGAAATCAGGATTTCCAATCCAACTTGCTTCGCCAAACATATCAGAGGAAAATGTCGAAATTTGAATGCCTTATGCATTCAAAATTGTTGAAACCTCAATGCTGGAATTTCAGGCTTTGGATTTAACTTTTAGTATTAACCAATACACACACCAAAAAAAAGGCCCTTGAAGAGAATAAACTAAAAAATGAACGGTGAACCATCCCACATAACCATATATTTCATATCAAATCTTACCTCTTGTCTGCGAGATCGGTTTTGTTTCCAACAAGGACAACAATGACATCACTTCCCCTCTCAGTGCGAACCTCATCAATCCACTTTGAAGTGTTTAGGAAAGATTGTCTGCCTACACGATATATTACCAGAATGGTCAAAAGACATACACCAGGTTTGTAGTATGATACTAGATGGATGGAGCCAAAACAAGATTAATTCAATAAATCGGTAAAAAAGCAAACAAGAAAAAAGCTCAGATTGCAATGAATAGATCACATAGAAAACACATAATTTGTTTGGAAAATTTGGACTGTGTCTCGGAGTAAATATTTGTTGCACTGAGGTGAACATCTTGTCCAATTGATTGTAGTATATTGTGGTCTTTAGTAGAATTTCAAGTTTATATTAAATTAATAATAATAATGGAGTTTTAAAAACTTCAATGAAAGAGCATGAATGGATGATAAGGACTACATAGGACAAGAACAATTCATGCTGGATTGTATACGTGAACTGTAGGTTCAGATAAAAATAAGTAACCAAAAAAAAAAAAACAGAGAAAAGAAATAGTGAATGTGTAGGTCACTAATCAACTGGAGTATGAATAAGAAAATTGCATACTTGCAACATCACAATGGATAATAAGGACTACATAGGACAAGAACAGTTCACGCTGCACTGTATACATGAACTGTAGGTTGCTGCACAGTATACATGAACTGTAGGTATAGATAAAAATACGTAAAAAACAAAAAAAGACAGAGGAAAAAAATGTATGAATGTGTAGGTGAATAATCAAATGAATTAAGAAAATTGCATACTTGCAACATCATAAACAATTACTGCAACAGAAGAATCCCTGATGTAGCTTGGAATGAGACTTCTGAATCTTTCCTGTCCAGCTGTATCCCTGCCACCATATAAAAGAATAAAGGGTGAACCTTCCAAAGAAAACTCATATTTTGTATAGTGCTAGAAGTTATTTATATGAAACCAATTCTTCTTCGATAATAGGATCTTGGTCATCAATGTCCTGTGACAAAGATGTACAAAATAAGTCCTATTTAAACAGTACTAAATGTATATTCCTAGCAAGAAGCATTAGGTGGATAACTCAACTATAAATTCCATGTCATATAGATACCAAAGGGTACTTTTACTCCAGTTAAATGTTCAATCAACTACCTACTCTCAGGAAATTTTTATAATCAAGTAGTGTCTTCCAATGAAAGATACTTTAGCCCTTTATTGTGTGTGCCATTAAATCAGCTGGGAATCCCATTCTTCAACTGCATTTACGTGCACACATAACCCACCGGAAACTAAAAATTAACAGTTCAGACCTCAATGGAAGGTTTGCACAGTATTATAGGTTTCAATTTAGCGTAATCCATTGGTTACATATGCATCCTGCAGTTATTAATGTTTCTGAACAAGTTTACATCAATTAACACATAGATTAAGGATGTAAATGTACATGTAAGTAATTAGGAAAAGATCTCAAAACAATGAATAAAACGGCATTAATATTAGCACAGACTAGACAGAAATCACCCATACATTTACATTGGTAACATCTACAAGCATATTCCACCTCCTTGGGTGAACATGTAGCCAACTTTATGTACATGAGTGAGACAGAGAGAGATAATTAGAAAACTAGAGCCAGCATGAAGCTTCACAGTGGCCCAGGCTCAGTCCAATAGAACTAAACGTGCCAAATCTTACCATAACTGCAGCCGAACAGTTCGATCTTCAAGATACATAGTTTTTGACAGAAAATCAATACCAATGGTCGCCTGCTCATTGAAAAAAGAACAAATTATTTTTCACTAAAGCACAAATTTGCATCTATAAACACAGCAAGGTATAGCTATAGTTCAAGAGACAAAACACAAAACAGGGAGGGGTTACAACAGGAAAAGAATATATTAAAAGTTTTTTAAAGAAAACATGTTACAGATCTAGCTTTAGAACTGAAACGAAAGCACGGGCCACACTTGGCTATATAAAAGTACTACCAAATCATGATTCATGGCAAATAGCATTACCGGCTAACATCATCAATACGGCAAACCTTAATTGCAAAACGAAGGCAAGTAATTTTTCGAGAACATTAAACTTCATTTGAGCATTTCTTAAAAGGCTTGTCATATGTAATGCAATAAAAGTCCTTCAAATTCTTCGATCTTTCAAACATATGCACTATTTCACAGAGGCTCCAAATTTCCAACGCGATAATCGCTTTGTTAGTGAAGTAGATGAAGATTTAGGCGCCACAAATTAGGGGTTTATGAATTGCTAGGCTCAGGATGTGTACAATTCCTCTCAATTCTAGATGCCAACCAACTCCATTGCCATTGCCATTGCCTTTCTCATTTCAATTGCTTTCGTCTGATCCGAAAACAGATAATGTAGGCACACAGCTTACCACCATCCAATCAATCAACTAAATCTTCGTAACGAAATGCACTAAATCTCTTCCCTTTCTTCAGAATTCAAGCCAGCCCAGTTGAATCTAAGCTAAGGATTTCGAAAGCAACACCCGAAAACGAAACACCCAAAGTAGATCACCAATGACCACTGAGAGAATTGATCTGAGATACGAATAGTAGAATGGAGGAGAGTGAGTTGGGGATTGGGTACCTGATAGGTGTTGTCGAATTTATCGTACATGAAGCGAGTGATGATACTGGTTTTGCCGACGGACTGATCGCCCAGGAAGACCAGCTTGTACTTGGCCAAAGCTGACACCGGCGCCATTTTTGTCCCAGATCGATCGATCGATCACACAAAGAATGAAAGAAGGAAAGAGAAATATATGGCTCTGCGTTCCGAAAATCAACGTTCAAATAGGAAATTTTATTTTACTATTTGGACCTCCTTCCTTCTTATAATTTTTGTACCACCAAATTTTCTCTTTTGCCCCTTCCTATTTTCCGGCCACCTTTTAAGACTTCCTTATGCGGTGGTGTCTGTATCGGCATTTTGTGAGAATGTGAGCTGTTGTCTGACATTGATACATTGTGATATTATAAGGATTTGCGTGTCTCCGATCATTGCTTATTGATTTTAGATATGATGCTTTAGGCCTCATCATTTGGCCCGCGGATCAAATGGGCCGACGGAGGCCTGCAAGTGCCGACAGGTAAAAGCCTGACCCGCTCTGCATAAAAGCCCGGCCAGGTGGATAGAGGGTTGGGCTTGGTTTAGGGGTTTGAAGGCCGACCCATAAGCCCGCAAATTAGTGTGTGTGTGTGTGTGTGTCTATATATATGACATATAAGAGAATAAATGCATGCATATACACACACACATATACTTACAGACATACATACATATATGCATGCGCATGTTCTTCCCAAAAATTAAATACTACAAGGTATACTTCAAGAATCCTAATTAACTTACTTAGGTAAAAATTTAAATGTAGATCAAATTATTTGGAACTAAAGAACATAGGCCCGGCCAGACTAAGATAAACAACGTCTACCCGACCAAACCCAAAAAAGCTCGCAAGCCCTGGACGGGTTTGAATCTTGAAATTTATAATGAAGCCCGACCCAGCCAGGTCCAAACCCGCTATGGATGGACTGGGCACCCATTGACGACCCCTATAATGCTTATATCAAATGGTTTGACCCCTATAATGCTTATATCAAATAGTTTCTGAAAAACTGAACATGCAGCTTATAGATGTGGATATTGCGTATCTATATGGAGATCTAGATACTGAGATTTACATGAAGGTTCCAGATGGACTTCAGTTACCCAAATCAAGTGGCTCTAAACCACGGAGCGTGTTTGCTATAAGGTTGAAACGCTCACTATATGGATTGAAACAATCCGGACGGACGTGATATAACCGTCTAAGTGACTACTTGATTGGTAAGGGATATGTCAACGATGAACTATGCCCATGTGTGTTCATAAAAAGAACAAGTTTCGGATTTGCAATAGTAGCAGTTTATGTCGATGACATGAACATAATTGGCACCCTTAAAGAGTTATGGGAAACCGCCGAACACTTGAAATCCGAGTTTGAGATGAAAGATCTTGGGAAAACACGGTTTTGCCTCGGTGTGGAACTTAAGCACCATGGAGATGGTATTCTGATTCATCAATCAGCTTATACCCAAAAGATGCTTAGGCGTTTCAACACTGACAAAATTAAGCCTTCAAGCACCCCAATGGTTGTCCGTAGTCTTAATCTAAAGAAGGATCCATTCGGTCCGAAGGATGACGACGAAGAAGTACTAGAGGCGGAAGTGCCCTACCTAAGTACAATAGGCGCATTATTGTACTTAGCACAATGCACAAAACCGAACATCTGATTCGATGTGAACTTGTTAGCTAGATATAGCTCTGCGCCAACATGACGCCATTGGACTGGTGTTAAAGATATCTTTCGATACCTAAGTGGTACGATTGATATGGGCTTGTTCTATTCCTATAGAGAGACGATGTATTCAGACCCATCAAATGCCAAGGACGCCACACATGGTGGTCTGAGTCCTCTATCCTCATCCCAAAACGATATAAGTGTTTTGGAAGGTTTTGTTGATGCTTGGTACCTCTCTGACCCGCACAAAGGTCGTTCTCAAACTGGTTATGAATTCACCATAGGAAGAATCACAATATCTTGGAGGTCTACAAAGCAGACCTTATTCGTTACCTCTTCGAATCATGCAAAGATTATTGCTCTTCACGAAGCAGTTCGTGAATGTATATCGCTTTGATCCATAGTTAAGCATGTTCGAAGTAATTGTGGTCTGAAGTCTACCATAGATGAGCCAACGAGCATTTAGGAGGATAATGCTGCTTGCATTGAATAAATGAAGCAAGA
This sequence comes from Rosa lucieae, assembly GCA_024704745.1. Classification (NCBI taxonomy): domain Eukaryota; kingdom Viridiplantae; phylum Streptophyta; class Magnoliopsida; order Rosales; family Rosaceae; genus Rosa; species Rosa lucieae. The sequence goes on from JANPXK010000921.1 coordinate 24,057, forward strand.
CTACATCAAAGGCGACAACACCAAGCACATATCGCCCAAATTCTTCTACAATCAGCAACAACAAAAACTCCTTAACATCAAAGTGAACCAGATTTGATGTTACGTCCCCTACCTAAATTTATCGGTTTACTAGTCATTTGGACGATAAACGACAATTACTTTCACTTTTTACCCTGTTTCGATACTTTTAGTGGCCCTAAAAGTTGACTTTTTGTTCGGGTCAAAATTTGAGAAAATGTTCTTCATGAAAGTTGTAGAGGACGTTAAACCGAGCACGTGCACATATGGTACGTAAAAATCGAAGTTCATATGTAAAAGTTATAAGCGGAAAACAGAAGTTACTATTCATAGTAAGTTGGTATAAATTTGAATTTCTACTGTGCTGCACGGTTATTTTCTTTTTCTTTCTCTCTCCTTCCCCCGTGCTCTCAGTCTCTTCTGCAACTCTTTCTCTCTTTTGAAACTCTCTCTTTCTCCACCTCCAAGCCACCTGATGGCGTGCAACTAGCCTCGTTGGCTTCGTCTCCTCCTCCTCCTCTTGACGCCTATGGTGGTATTTCACGGCATCATGGCTGAAAAATGAAGAACCAACACCGATAAGCATATGGAAATTGTAGCAGAAGTGGTCAGCGCTGGTTTCTCTCGAATCTGGCCACCTCCTGCCACAAACCCAAGTCCATTAGAAGCGCATTGAGCCACTCTTCATGCTTTCCAAACCTCTTGCAGTGATTTGCAGTGTGGAGGAAGAAAGGATAATTGGAAGATTTTTCTGTACAATCGGGTTGCTTTATTGGTCGACCATTTCGAGGTATTTTCTAACTTTGACACAGTTGAGAAAGTTGTTAGGCTTGTTGAGTAGGTGTTGCTGCTAAAATTTGGTGGTCGGCGACACGTGGGGCACACGTGTGGCCATTGTGGGTGGTGCGTAGAGGCGAGTAAAACAGGTTTCTAGCTTCCATTTTTAGCTAGTTAAATCCTATAATTGTTGTAGAGGTTGAATATGTGATTTTGGTGAATTTTGGAGAAGTTTGACATTGATTGTGAATTTCTGAAGTTTGGAGTTTTAGAGGTTGATTTAGGGGAATCCGACCTTCGGATTTCCTTGTTTCTGCTATGGAATACTTTAATCGACGGAATACATTAATCGACGGATTGATATTAGTGGTGGAGTTTGGCTTGAATCCGAGAAGAAATAGAGACGTCATTTTATGAGGATTTGATTTTAGAATCGTATTTAATTTGCGAATAATTTTGTACAGGGCGACGTACCGAGCTACTGCTAGACGAAGAAACCCTTATGTGTGGTCGCCAAAATAGTACTGTGAGTGAACTTTTGTTTTAAATGTTGATGCATGCGTTTATTTCTTGAATTAATGCTTTATTTAACTTATCACGTTATATTTTGAGCATATAATTTGATTTTTGATTTATCTTGTGGATTTGCTTCCAAGAACGATTCTCGGAGATCGAATATACTTTACCTTGATTATGATTTGCGAAATGGATTTGTGTTACTATTCCTCGGATATTGAGCTTTCAATGGTTTATTTTTCATATATGAGTATTATTCGAATTTATGATTTATCTCGGTTATAGTTTCAGAATGAGTTTGGCTCTACGTTTTAAAGAGGATATTGCGAATTTCAAAATAACGTATGATCTATGATTTTATTAATGATTTTCGACGACTTATTTTCCAAGATGGTCTCCGGAATTAATTATATTTATATTCGTCGATTTGTGATTTCTGAAAGATTTTCAAAATGGGATTTCGATGGAGATATTTTTCTTATTTATTTATCAACTTTCGGTTTTGGCATTGGGAATGCCTTAACGATGATTTTGGATTTGGTTTTGTTTCTGATTTACGATTTATAATTTGATCTCGCCTTTCTGCTATGAATTTGAGAATATTTTGGCGTGCAGGACCACGTCATTGGAATATATTTATTTTCTCGTGAGAAATGAGGAAGCCTTATGGATTTATGGATTTACTAGTTTTCGATTATTTTTCCTCACCATATTGGGGTTGTTCTATAGTGTCTCCTCCTCACTTACTTTGTGTTTGTGAGTGGCAATCGAGGTGATTTATTTTCCTCCTCACGTGAGTGGTAGTCGAGGTTATTAGTTCTCCTCCTCACACAATCTATGTGTGAGTGGCAGTCGAGGGTAGAGCCTAAGGGGCTCCTTTACCCTTATGGTGATAATTCCTTCTTCCCCATATCCTATTATTATTTGACTAGCAGGGCTAGTCCGATTTCTCTTAACCAGCGGGGCTGGTATGTTTTCACGAGATTTTGAGTTTAAAGAAATATGTTTTTTTTTTAACGTTGCATGCATCGAGGTTTTATAAATTTAAATAAGTGGGAAAGTATTCAAGTTTGCTTCATTCAAATTATCTTGATTATTTATTTTTGTCCACTCACACTAACGTGTTTTTAATTACTTTCCCCTGGGCCCTTCGGTTTCAAATGTCCAGTTTGCAGGCTAGATTAGTTGAGGTCGGGCGTACATGGAGTTAAGGCATAGCCAACAGCACAGCTTTCGCTTATCCATTTTATCCATGTTTTCCTTGTTTACCGTCTATATTAGAATTGCTCTGATAACCTGTGAGATGAATGTTGTTAAGTTGAAACTTGTGCTTGTGAAATGGGTGATGTTGAGATTTGGGGAGCATGGTGGCTCCAAGAGTATAAGGATGGATGGTTTAGAAGTGTAAATGTCTCTCTACAGGTTTTGGGTAGTCCATTTTTAGGGGAAGTTCCGTCAAATTTTTGGTAGAATTTCTTCTAAGGTGGGCTCTGCAGGGCCACTTTGGATTTCAGGGTGAAATCTGGGGCGTGTCCTGTCATTCAATCTGAGGATAATGTGGCAGACTTGTTTACTAAATCATTGCCCAAATCTACGTTTGAAAAACATGTGGCAAGCATTGACTTGGGAAAGTTATCTGAACTCCCGTAATCGTAGTCATCAGGGGGTTTAGATAGTATCGCCTAGAGGACTTGTTATTAGTGCATGTGTGCATGAATCAGAATTTACTGTAGTCTTGTAAAACCGGGTCTAGACTTTATTGTGTGTCCAGCTCTAAGACATAATATACCTTACTTTATTATAGTCTTGATCTGGGTCTATACACCTAACTCCCTCGAATTAAGAAGTAGTCATTTTATCCCTCAAAGTGCTACAACCTAGAGAACTTCTCTTCCCTCTAGCACATGATTTTGAATTTTTTAAGTACCATTTTGAAAGTTGTATTGAAAGCTTTTGTCTCCTTGTAGGATTAATTATGTAATATTATTTCCTAAATTTTTTGTTTTTGTTTTTTTAGGGCATTTGGTTTAGGCCTAAACTTACAAAGATGATCAACTTTTTCTTGTCACAATAAATAATAATTATATGACTATATAGGCCTAAACTGTTCATGTACATAACTATACTTATAGCTCTAACTTGCTCTATATGTTACTCATAATCAAAAATTTGATACTAAAACTGATACATTTGTTGAGACTTGAATTTTAGATTACCTCATTAGTATTGAACCATAAATGATCAAACATATCGAGTTTTAACGATTTCAAACAAAGTTGTCACATCTTTGGAGATCTTTGAATTCATCCGAGTCACTTACAAGTCGCAACATCAATTAAACGATCACCCGGATACCTTCAAGTTGTAGCACTATTACTAGCTTGAACGCCATTTTGAGCTGATATCATGTCGTTAGCGTTTTTATATAATTTGTAGTTCTTACTTCCAAAAGCTTTTGAAAATACTTGTTCAAATCAATCAAGTTTTTCAACGTGTATACATGGTGTGGTCAGCGTACTTTGGATAAACGACCGATGGATAAAGATAAATATAGTTATTAATCAATGTCTATGAGAAAAACAAATAAATTTCTTGATTTAAAAATGATACGAACGTACAAGGTCAGCGCTAGAGTGACACATACGCTAGAATTCATAAACCCCTCCATAGTATCAAAGCCACTCTGTGTCGAAAGGAATACACATTGGTTTTATTGTAGTCTCTCTCTCTACCCCATAATAACTTGATTGTGTTTTGTTTCACTCTGTGTCGAAAGGATCGCATAATTAGTCGTTGTGTGCATGAATCCGAATTTACTCATATCTTGTCTTTTTGCCATGCCAAAAATTTTGACGGGCATTTTGGGGCTAAGAAAACTGCATTGAAGGTGTCAGAGTTTGGTTTCTTTGGCCTAGCTTATTCGCATATGCCTTTTGTTTAACTTGTGATAGGTGTAAAAGGACTGGAAACTTAGGACCTAGAAATCAAATGCCCTTAACCAATATCTTAATTGTCAAAAAATTTTATGTTTGAGGAATTGATTATGGGACTCTTTCCTTCTTCTTATGGTTTTCTATATATTTTACTTGCTGTTGACTGTGTCTCTTAATGGATGGAAGAAAAAGCCACCCGGACTAATGATTCTCAAGTTGTTTCAGATTTTATAAATACTAACATCTTTACAACGTTTGGAATGCCTCGAGCCATTATTAGTGATAGAGGGTCACACTTCTGCAATAAGATGATTGCAGCCTTGTTCAAAAAGTACAATGTGACACATAAGGTTTCAACACCTTATCATCCTTAGACAAGTGGACAAGCAGAAGTTTCTAACCGTTAGATCAAGAAAATATTGAAGAAGACCGTAGGCCCAAGTAAGAAAGATTGGAATCAACGCCTTGATGATGCATTATGGGCCTATAGGATTGCGTTCAAAATGACAATAGGGATGTCACATTTTGGGATTATGTATGGTAAGGCATTTCTTTGGTAAGACATTTCACTTACCTATGGAGCTTGAACATAGAGTCCGGTGGGCCTTGAAAATGTTGAATATGTCCATGAGTGACGTAAGATTGCTAAGAAAGCTTCAAATGAATGAGTTAGAAGAGTTGAGGAATGATGCTTATGAGAGTTCACGGATCTACAAGGGAAAAACTAAGGCTTTCCATGATAAGATGATTCGTGGAAAGACCTTTGTTTTAGGAAAAAAGTCCTATTGTTTCACTGTCGACTTAAACTCTTTCCTGTTAAACTTAAATCTCATTGGATTAGTCCCTTTACTATTACTAATAATTCTCCTCATGGTGCTACACAGATTAAGAATGAAGTGATTGGCAAGGAGTTTAAGGTAAATTGACATCTTTTGAAGTCCTACTATGAGGCGTTTAGGAGACAACTGCGAAGGAGGAGAACCCCCATGTTGCGCCACCTCCTAGGAATAAGAAGGAGATTATGTTTGGCTGAAAGACATTAAACTGAAATACTGCTTGGGAGGCAACCCAATTCAGAAAAGTAGTTGTGGAGGAGACCATCACCGTAGATGCAACTCTTAAACACCGTCTACTCTATTTCGATTTTTTCTGATTTTATTTTTAATTTGGCTTAACTATTCCCTTGAAATTTTAATTGCATTGCATGCTATAAACTGTTTTACATTGAGGATAATGTATGATTTAAGTGTGGAAGAAGGGTTTTAACATTTTTGTTTGGTTTTTAAAAATAAGAAAAACAAATAAAAAATGAAAAAGTGTTGAAAAATAATAATAAAAAATTGAATTTTGAGTTAACTTTTGTTTTTAGGTTTTATTTCTTTGAGTCAAAATGAGTTTTGGGTTTATTTGAGTATGATGTGATGTCTTAGTCTGGTTTGGATATGAGAAGTGCATTCAAGTTGGCCTTGAGCTCCGCCAAAATCGTTCATCTTTTTATCTGGTCATGTCTGCTAAGTCCCAAGTCCAAAACCCTTTTCTACATTTTATTTATTTCCGTTGTTGTTTTTGGTTTTTGAGTCTTAGGTCAACCCTAAATGGATAAGCTCATTTAAAACACCAAAAACAAATGGAATCACCATTCCCAACAATTTGTAGAACGTTTTGATGAAGAATAAAGGATTCCTTTCCAAGCCATAAGGCAGAGCAAGTTCTCTTAGCAGTGTGTAAATTGTACTTTCCTAGGTACTTTGCTCGAGCTAATCTGACCAACCAATTTTGTTGGTCAGTGAGGCTTTTAACCCTAACTCGCCTCAAGGCAGTATCATCAAACCAAATGGCTGATCAAGCTTTTGGGGGATCGTAAACATTCTTGCCCCAGAAAAATTTCCTGCATTCTGTCTCAAGTCTAAAAGTGACTTTAGAGTGACATTTGAAACTGGAAAGAACATGATTAGGTAAACCAGTTAGATTTGCTTTTAGTAGAGTCAGTCTACCTCCTCCGCTGAAGGAAAAATGACTTCCATTGGTGATAAGAAAACTCACTTTCAGAAGAGTCAATCTACCTCCCCTGCTTTAGCCAAATTACTTTCTACAATTATAAAATGTCAAATTAGTTTACTCGTGTGCACTTGAAAATAGATAAGCCAATGACCAGAAAAATCATGTTGATAATTTTCGACTGATCTAGCTTTGTAAAACTTTAAGTTCATGGGTTCTAACTTGTTACATGACAGCCACAATTTAGAAGTAAAACCTCAATAACAATATGGTGGTAAAGGATGTAATCAGCTGATGCAATAGCAAAAGCAGGATATCGAATTTGTTATTGTTGACTGTTATTCCGAAAATTCACATGATCGAACATGTAATTTTAGTGGACAATTTCATTTGAAACATTGATTCACCCACACCGATCTCATCACTAATTGCGGTGGCATCATAAAATTTTAGGACATTCTTCGAACCAAAATATATATTGTCAACCAATATATAAATAATTTGACACACCCCGTATATATCTAGTTCACCCCCCTTACTATATTCAAGTCATTTACTTTAAATTTACTTTCCTCAAATTCTAGTTTATCAATTAGGGGCCCAAAGAGTTTTTTTTTATAGGATGTCAATTTAAAGAAATATTTTCTTTAAGAGTCGTAGAGGATGTCAAACCAAGTTTGTGGACACATGGCACGCCCAAATCGAAGTTTGTATGTGAAAATTATGGTCTGAAAACTAAAGTTACTATTCTAAGAAGGGGGTATAAAAGCGGACTCACCGGAAATGGTAAGTCATTTTTCATCCTCGGCCCAAAGTAGAAACCTGAAATTCTCTCTAGCCGACTCAGAAGCTCGACTCGACGATATCTCCGCCGTCCGGCCACCTGACGGCGTGCCATCTGAACCGCGCCAACCTCCTCTTCATCTTTATGGTGGTGGTTTTGACCAAATTGGAGCGTGGAAGGAGTTTCGAACCAAGAAACATCTCGGCCGACCCAAACTTTTAGGGAAAGTTTATAGAATTTTTCTCGTAAAGTGGGCTCCGGCAAAGTCTCCTCAAATTTCAGAGTAAATTCCGGGCCGGGTCCTGTCATAATTATCAATAGTAAATAAATGTTAAACTTAACTCATAAGCCTTTTTGAGAGTCGACAACCTTCTTCACCCTTGAGTCCTGAGCTTTGTCTCAAATATGAGACTTTATATCGCATTTTTATTAACTTTTTCTTTGCTTGGCTCAATTTCTCTTCAAATGCCCAAATTCACTTTTATTTATCTCATCCTCATACAGCTTCCCCTCTCATCTTCTATCCTATTTTTTCTTTTTTCACAATCCTACCCTTACACTCGTTTATTGTAGTCTTGACCTGGGTCTATACACCTAACTCTACACCTGGAAATTGTTGTTGTACTAATGATCTGATTTTACAAGACTACAGTAAAACCAATGTGTACTTAAGATAGAGAAGTTTATTGTAGCTCCAAGACATAACTTGGTGACTAATGCACACGCAGGTCAGACCAGGAGCATACAAGGTCACAGTAAAACCAATAGGGGCTGAGGTAAAAAAATCAAATTGTTGGTTTTATAGACATATATAAGCTTTAAGTTCAAAAATTATGTAAAAGAGATGTAGGTAAAAAATCTCTTAGTCACCAAGTTATGTCAGCTATATCATTGTAGCCCAAGGACACCAAATTAGAAGAACAACTGTAAAAGAGAAGGGTTTTAATTTTCAAGGCATTAAATGATATATAATGACATGATATCAGCTCAAAATGGCGTTCAAGCTAGTAACAGTGCTACAACTTGAAGGGATCCGGGTGATCGTTTAATTGATGTTGCGACTTGCGAGTGACTCTGATGAATTCAAAGATCTCCAAAGATGTGACAGCTTTGTTTGAAATCGTTAAAACTTGATATGTTTGATCATTTATGGTTCAATATTAATGAGGTAATCTAAAATTCAGGTCTCAGCAAATGTATCAGTTTTAGTATCAAATTTTTGATTATGAGTAACATATAGAGCAAGTTAGAGCTATAAGTATAGTTATGTACATGAACAGTTTAGGCCTATATAGTCATATAATTATTATTTATTGTGACAAATAAAATAATAAAAAACATCCAAATGATTAAGACCCTGGTGATTACGATCATGAGAGTTCAGATAACTTTATTGTAGTCTTGACCGAGCTTGAGACCCAGCCCTGAAACAAATCACCCGTTCGGTCTCACCCACCATGCGCTGGCTAGGCCAGAGGCCATCGCTGGTGCCGAGGCGCAGCCGGACAGTCACTGGCTCAGATAACAGCATCCTCTAGGGTTTTTCGAGAAAGAGAGAGAGAGAGTTGCTGGATTTTTTGTTTTTATATTACTATAGATTGGTTAGTGTGTTACTATTTTTAATGGAACAGGTTTTCAATTCAGATGAATCACTGCGTTGGAAATACTATAATTTCGAGTAAAAGAAAGAAAACAAGTTGACTGATAATAGTGTAGGTACTTGCTCTGAATCCGTTTTAGCGCCGTTTGATTTAAATTTGCACCAACCTAGTGAAATGATTATAAATGTCAGAATAATAGGTTGTGATATTGTGTAGTACAAGAGAAATTAATTGATTGCCAGATCTAGCTTTGAAGTCATCCTTTTGTTGCTTGAGTTATGATAGAATCAATGCAGTCTAGGCGACATAAGTGCATATCCAGAAGCTTTTATATATATATATATATATATATATATATATATCAATAAACTATTAGATTTTGAAATTAGTACTCTGAAAGATTATATTGTCAGGAGCAAGATTTGATAAATGTTTTAAGTTCTGTCCCCCTATAAACACCCGGACAATTGACATCAGTAGATAGGATGAGAAAACTATAGATTATACTGCTACTGTAAAACAAGATTGGTTTGTTTTGGTTTTGCTACTAGTTTGAGGTTCAAACCAAATCAATTTGAACCGATACGTTATCCGAATTCATACTTTTGTTAATAAAAGATGTACGAGAACAAAGTAATGCATTTTGAAAGAGGTAGGTAAACTTTTTAAGTTCTAGTACCACATAACTAGTTGAAAATGACTTGTAAACCGTCGTCAACTTCTTTGTAGTCTTATTTAACATCTCGCTTTTGTTCTATTGCAAATGGTAGAAAGTTTCAGTCTTTCTAACCATGATAAAAGCTATTATTCATCTGTTACTATTCAAATTGAATTGATATGCTACTATATAGTTTATAGTTTATGTCAATGATATGCTCTGCTAATGTTCAGTGATATGATCTGCAATTTGGTTCAATGATATGATCTGCTAGTGTTTAAATTGAATTGATTTGTCATTCATGGATTGACAGATCTAATTGCTATTGGCATGAGTCATACTTACCTTATTTATGTAGATATTCTGTAATATTCCATGATCTATAATATTATGTAATATCTGTAGTATTATTAGGTTTACTACTTACCTTAGGAGTAGTACTTGTCTTATTAGGCGCAATTGTAATTTGTATATAATTCATTCTTGTAAGGTGAATGAAATATCTGAGTTATTCAGTCAAAATTATCTCTTGCTTTTCGTTATATTTGACTTGGTATCAAAGCAGAAATCCGATCCTGGACTCTGACTCATTGTTCTTTGATCCTTGACCCTTGTTCTTTGTGCTTGAATTTGTTCCTTGTCCTTTGATTCTTTCATCACCATTGCCTTCTTATATTTCCAAGTAGTTTGTTGTTTTTTTCCTTCCGCTGCGTATTCACCATGGTGAAAGATCAAGACGTTTCTCCTAGGTTCTCCTCAAATCTGACTTGCAACTACTGCAAGAATCCAAGCCACATCAAAGCAAATTGTTACATGTTGGTTGGTTTTCCAGCAGGCTACTTTGATAGGCCCCGACGTCAGGACAACAAACCCAAGGGAAAGGTTGTTGTTCATCTTGTTCAAGACCAAGATTACTCTGCGGTGACAAAACTAGCTCACACCAACTTTGCTAGTAAGGATACCGCATCCGTAAGTCGTGGTGGTAATGGTAAGGTTGGAGCTGCTTTAAAAATTTCTAGCTTTACTGGTGGCAATACTTTCATAATTGATTCTGGAGCATCTGACTATATGACCTATGATCGTAGTTTCTTTCTTTTTCTCAATCCACCCTCTATTTCCTCTGTTGTCAATGCCAATGGTGATTCTTTTTCCTGTTTTAGGAATAGGGTCTATTCGTCTCACCCTTTCTTTGACACTACATGATGTTCTTTATGTCTCTGATCTCTCTCATCATCTTATATCTGTGCCTCAGCTTAATACTCAATCTCGGTGTTTTGTAACATTTTTTCCGTTGTATGTGATTTTTCAGGACCTCCTCACCAGGGAAATAATCGGCAAGGGTTATCTGAAGGGTCGACTATTTCATATGGATTGCATGTTCGCCGGAGTGAAGCCAGAGAAGGCAGTCCAAGCAGCTTTTATTTTGACTGGGGTTACTAATCAAGTTGAAGAATTATGGCTATGGCATCGGAGATTGGGACATCCTTCCTTTAGTGTCATGAAGAAATCTATGCCATCCTTATTTCTGGGCATTGATGAGTCTAAGTTGCACTGTGAGTCATGTGTCTTGGCTAAAAGTCATTGTACTAGTTATCCTGTGAGTACTACTCGGAGTTCTTTTCCTTTTGAGCTTATTCATTCTGATGTCTGGGGACCTTGCCGTGAGTCAACCTTATCTGGAAAACATTGGTTTGTTTTGTTTATTGATGATTATACCCGTCTTACTTGGGTCGCTTTATTGAAACACAAATATGAAGTCTTCTCTGCTTTCCAATAATTTTTTGCTCTTGTTCAAAATCAATTTGGAGCCAATATTAAAGTCTTTCGTTCTGATAATTGGGGGGGAGTTTGTCAATTCTCAGTTTCACCAATTCTTTCATTCTCATGGGATCATTCATCAAACTACTTGCCCTCAAACCCCTGAACAAAATGGGGTGTCAGAAAGAAAGAATCGTCATGTTCTTGACATAGCCCGGTCTATTCTATTTAGTGCTCATATGCCTAAGTATCTTTGGGGAGATGCAATTCTCACTGCTTGTCATCTCATCAATAGGCTACCTTCCTCTGTTCTCAATGGTCAAACCCCCTATGCTGCCCTTTCAAATCATGTGTCAGTCCCTTCGTTTTCTAATCTCCCTGCTCGTGTCTTTGGGTGTGTTGTGTTTGTCCATGTTCCTAAGAATCAAAGGTCCAAACTCGATGTCCGGGCATTAAAGTATGTTTTTGTGGGCTATGGTGTTCATCAGAAGGGCTACAAGTGTTTTCATCCTCCTACACAGAAAGTTTTTGTTACCATGGATGTCACATTTTATGAGGATGCATGTTACTTTTCTCCCATCAATCCTTCACTTCAGGGGGAGAAACACACTTTTTTGGAAGAGAAGTCTTGTGGGATTAAAATTCAGCCCATTGAAGCCAACGACACTCCTGCAGAAACAGAAAAGGCTATTGTCGAACAGAGCATTGCGAGTTCCGAAACAGAAACTGCAATTGCTGAATCGTCTACCCTTAGCCATGCAACTGCCGAACAGAGCATTGCGAGTTCCGAAATAAAAACGACAATTGTTGAATCGTCTACCCTTCACCATACAACTGCCGAACAGAGCATTGCGAGTTCCGAAACATAAAAGACAATTGCCGAATCATCTACCCTCCAAGAAGGCCAAGCTCTTCCACCCCTCTTAGATACAGATAACCCTTGTCAACCAATCCCTGAGGAGCGTCCCAATCTTGAGGTTAGTGGTATTTCTTCTAACTCTGATATTGGTGATAGTGTGTATGTTTTGCCTCCTAGGTCCACTCGTGGTAAACCACCTTGTCAATATGAACCAAGTTTAGATGTTAAGTCTAAGTATGCCATAGCTAACTTTGTATCCACCCACCGGTTATCCAAATCACATGCTTCTTTATGAATCAAATATCCTCTGTATGTGTTCCCAGTAAAGTGCAGGATGCTCTCAAGGATCCCAAATGGTCTCAAGCGATGAATGAAGAGATGGAGGCATTGGAAAATAATAATACTTGGGAGATGGTGCCACCTCCACAAGGAAAGAGAGTTGTTGGATGTAGATGGGTGTACACTATCAAACACAATGCAGATGGTTCAGTGAACAGGTATAAAGCAAGATTTGTTGCAAAGGGATATACTCAAACATATGGCGTGGATTATGAGGAGACCTTTGCTCCAGTAGCAAAGATTAATACTGTTCGAGTGTTGATGTCTCTAGCAGCTAATCTAGATTGGCCATTGCAATAGTTTGATGTGAAGAATTCCTTTTTACATGGAGAGCTATCTGAAGAAGTCTATATGGATCTACCACCAGGATATGAGGCAAGCACAGCAGGTAGATTTGTGTGTAAGTTAAATAAGTCCTTGTATGGACTCAAACAATCACCATGAGCTTGGTTTGGAAGATTCTCTCAAGCTATGCATCGTTTTGGGTACAAGCAGAGCAACTCTGACCATACATTGTTTCTGAAAAGCTGTGAAGGTAAAGTAACTCCCTTGATTATTTATGTTGATGATATGATAATTACTGGTGATAATTCAGAGGAGGTTGAAAGATTAAAAGATTTGCTTGTATCAGAGTTTGTGATGAAAGATCTTGGTTCTCTTAAATATTTTTTGGGAATTGACGTCACCAGGGGGAGTTCAGGAATTTTCTTATGCCAAAGAAAATATGTGCTTGATTTGTTGACAGAGATAGGAATGCTAGGGTGTAGACCTGCTGATACTCCTATTGAGCAGAATCATAAACTGGCCTAGTACCCTAATCAAGTTCTTATAGAGAAGGCTCGCTATCAGAGGTTAGTTGGCAGATTAATCTATCTGTTACATACTCGGCCAGACATTGCATATGCAGTTAGTCTTGTGAGTCAATTCATGCATAATCCAAGTGAAGCTCATATGGAAGCTGTGATCCATATTCTGAGGTATTTAAAGTCTGCACCTGGAAAAGGCTTGATGTTTTCAAAACGTAATCATCTAGATATTAGTGGTTATACAGATGCAGACTGGGCAGGCTGTGTTACGGATAGAAAATCCACTTCTGGTTACTTCACTTTTTTAGGTGGTAATCTTGTTACTTGGAGAAGTAAGAAACAAAAGGTTGTGGCCAGGTCAAGTGCTGAAGCAGAGTATAGATGTATGGCTCATGGAGTTTGTGAATTACTTTGGTTGAGAAATTTACTTTGCGATTTGGGATTTAAACCCAAACGAGCCATGAATTTGTATTGTGATAATAAGGTAGCGGTGGATATTGCTCACAACCCAATTCAACATGACAGAACTAAGCATGTTGAGGTTGACAGACATTTCATTAAAGAGAAGCTCGATGCTAAGCTTATCTCTTTTCCTTTTGTCCACTCAGAAGAATAGTTAGCTGATGTTCTCACAAAGGCAGTATCGAGTAAGGCATTTCATGACTCACTTGACAAGTTGGGCATTCGTGATCTGTATGCGCTAACTTGAGGGGGAGTGTTGGCGCGAGTCATACTTACCTTATTTATGTAGATATTCTGTAATATTCCGTGATCTGTAATATTATGTAATATCTGTAGTATTATTAGGTTTACTGCTTACCTTAGGAGTAGTACTTGTCTTATTAGGCGCAATTGTGATTTGTATACAATTCATTCTTGTAAGGTGAATGAAATATCTGAGTTATTCAGTCAAAATTATCTACTGCTACTGCTAGTGCTCCTGCTATTGCTACTGCTCCTGCTATTTCTACTGCTCATGCTCCTGCTACTACTCTTGATACTGCTACTATTACTGCTCCTACTACTGCAAATGAAGCTGCTACTGAACCAAGGACACGTTTAGCAATAAAGAAGAAAAAGAAGTTTGACAAAGAGCTAGGAGATTCTCTCTCTTAGCAACGTGTAAAAGGAAAAGATTTTTTTTTTTTTTTTTGCTTTTGAGAAGTAACATATAGGGATTATTATCAGAAAAAAAAAGTCAAAAGAAGTAGTTAAGGGTAAAAAAATAAATTAACTTATGATATATGGCAAGTGGAGAGCAGATTGTCCTTATTTGTAAGATTTAGTCCTTATAAAGGGATTAGAAGTCAAAAGAAGTAGTTAAGGTAAAAAAAATAAATTAATTCATGACATGTGGCAAGTGGAGAGTATATTGTCCTTATTTGTAAAATTTAGTCCTTATATGTTTAATTCAGTCTTTAAAGGATGTATTTATTAAGTCATATTTTGTCAATAACTAATAACTTATATGTAATTTGTTATCATTTTAACTTATTCTGAGTATGTTTGTACATGTGCTAAATGACTCTGAGAGTTGTCAAGTTTATTTGCTAGATTGTTTAAGGTTGGCTCTTATCGAGGTTCTAATTTGTAATTTTATTTGTGAGAAAGTCTTGCGTGGGGCATGGCGGTGCGGCTGTTCAATCAGTGTTCAACAAATGAGTATTTTGGGTATTTCACTTTTAAAAAACAGGGGTAGTTTCGAAATAAGACGAAAATTTTCTGGTGTATGATTGGTCAGACGTACCACGTGTCTGGCGATAATTTTTCTTTTATTTGTTTTATGGGAAAAAAAAAAACAATCCGAGTCAGCGCGAAAAATTATTTAAACAAACGAAGAAGAAAGAGGGTCGGGATGCCAGCTAACGACAAACACTGTCTCTTGCTTGGTGGACGACCCTCGGATAAGTCTACGGCCTACACACTTTTTTTCGGTCTTTCCACAGTTTACTCTTTAATATTATTGCACAAAGACTCTGAAGTCTTCTATCAGTAAATTAGAGCCTATATATCACCCCACATCTGTCTCTCTCTCTCTGTCTCTCTCTCTCTCTCAGCCTCCTCATTTGGTCTCTTGCTAGTGCAGCCAGAATATTGCTAGTGCAGCCAGAATACTTCGTCAAAAATAAGATCGAGTGATGAAGGACGTCAGTAATCATTCATTTGTGATGGAGTTAGTTCCTTTACTCTAATGAACTTTTCTTTCCTACGTACTGTTTTGAATAGATATTGTCATCTCCAACCAATCCAACTTATTTCTTGTTTCTTTCCCTTTTAATGTTATGATTGGAACTTTTTAGTATTCAACCTCTGGAGCGAAATTATACATCTGAAAAATCAGTTAAAATTAAAAAACGCCGGGGTCATTTGCATTGCCCATAGAAATATATTATATCTGGTCAAACTGAAATGACAAAAATTAGATCACCATAGAAATTTCGATTTGGCTAATATCTTTGCAAAAATGTCGTTGTGTCAATGAAGTTTTTACTGTTAATTTCCGCTGGGTGGCAATTAATTTTATGTTTGTTGTGTTTTGTGTAGAACTATTTTGGAACATTGGGTTGATCAAGGACCTGCCAGAGAAAAAGGATATGAGGAAAGGAATCATAGGATAAAGGAAATCCTTGACCCGCAGGGATCATTCCTACCAATGTGGAATAGGATATTTGCAGTGTTCTGTGTGTTTGCTGTGTTACTAGATCCTTTGTTCTTTTACATTCCTATCATTCATGCTGATCTGAAGTGCCTCGGATTTGATACAAGAATGAAAAAAATAGCTCTTGTGTCAAGATCCGTCACAGATTTCTTTTACATGGTGGATATTATACTTCAAATTTGCACTCGACTTTATGCTGGAAGATATAAGGCTTCCTGGATATCAACATTGGACCAGGTAATTGTACCTACTAATGGTAAAGAATCGGCTGCGGAAGCTTTATCATTCGCTAAGAGGAACTCGCTGTTATACATTCTTATAGACATCATTGCTCTTCTTCCCCTGCCACAGGTAAGCGAATTATAAGGCCTTTCAGAGTTTCAGCCTTCTATCATATTCAGAATGTTAAACAGGGACTTAAAACCCAGTTTTCACCATCATTAAGGTTACGACATGCTTTCTAACCATTATGTTTCCAGGCGGTGATTTTCATTTTCTTTCCAAAACTAATCAGGAGCTCAGAATCTATGATTACAAGGATAATTCTGAACTGCTGTGTTTTATTACAATTTGTTCCACGTGTTCTTCGCATCTACCTATCGGGTGATGTCCTTACCATTGATGCTAGAAGTGGAATATGGATTAAAGGTGTATTCGACTTTTTTCCTTTCATCCTTGCTGGTCATGTAAGTTTATTTCAGTCTTATTTTAACTCATATTTTTGACACTACTTCTTTGTCTCTAAGTGATTTTATTTAGATCTCCATAATTAAATTTTTGATCGGTTTAACATTTGTGCATACTAAATTTCTAAGAAACTTGAATTGGTTTCCTCAACATAACCTACTAGGGACCCCCACTGTAGTCACTTACCAACCAGCCTAGACGCCTCAAAACAAAGAGTTAGCACATGAGCCAGATTTCATAGGGAATCAAAAGATTTCAAAATAGGCAAAAAGTGGCCCAAACCCGGCCTACTCAAAGATATTTTTTTTGTTCACTAGCATTCATGCAATTTATTGTGACAAACCAATTTTGAGTTGCAATTTTTTCCACACTTTTTAGAAAATTTTTTTGAAGTCAGATTATTAACTACGTTATTTGTTCTTTAGGTATTTGGGGCTATGTGGTACTTTTTTGCTGTTCAACGAGAAGCAACTTGTTGGGAAAAAGCTTGTCAAAGTAAAAATGGATGTCAACCTATAAGTTTTGATTGTGATAGCAATGAGTTCAGAAATATTACACTTTTGAACGACTTATGCCCTATAAATCCACAAAATGCTACGCTCTTTGATTTCGGTATATTTCTTGATGCTATTCAGTCTGGTATGTTGGAGTCAACCGACTTTCCACAAAAATGGTTCCAGTGCTTTTGGTGGGGTTTACGAAATTTGAGGTTTGTACATATAACACATTTTCATAAGATTTGTCAATATATTGCTCCATTTGATTTTACAGCACTTTGTAATTCGTAAATGTAATTGTTTCAGGTAAATAATATTTTATATTTTTATTTATATGATATTTTCACCCTAAATCACTTGTACCCCTGTACTTTTAATTTCATCTTGGATGCTCGTATACTCACTAGGTTTAATCAATATGATCTAATGCCCAACCTTTAGCTATTTATGGTTTGAAATATTTGAAATTATCGTTGTTTATGATGTGATTTTGCATCCCACATTAGTGACATATCATTATAAAAAAAAATCCATGCACCAGAGCTATGTTAATAATTAACAAAAAGCAAATAATTGGATAAGATTGATTTAAATTGGAGAGTACAAAGACATATATGAAGTTAGAAGTGTATGAATACAAAGAATTTAAAGAGTAAATATCAGGGAAAGTGAAATGAAATCAGCCCTAAATTAATGATCATATTCTCGTACCATCCATATAAAGAATTTCAGTTTGCATTGCCAAGATGATATGTATAGTTGACATTATACATAGCTTGATAATAATTAAATCTAATGCTCCATTTGATTTTGCAGCTCTTTTGGATCAAACCTTCAGCCGAGCCCTTATGCATTGGAAAACTTCTTCGCAGTTTTCATTTCTATAAGTGGCATGCTACTATTTTTAATATATTTGAATGCAAATTTGCAGGTTTGTACTAAATCTTTCTACGATGAAATTTGTACTTACCTTTTATGATGAAAATTTAATTACAGGGTTTAATGAACTAAAGCTACTTGTTTTGTATATGCATAGCACAGACATATGTACAGCTGGAAGCAAAAAGATCAGAGCTGCTTAAACTGAAAAAGAAGATGCAAAAGATAAATCCTGAGATAGATTTGTGGTTACATAAGAACGGCCTCTCTAGATCTAATGATGAAAAGCGAAATCAGAGTCTAAATCATCTGAAAAAGCTGATCATGAAAAACGTACAGCAAAACCTTGAAGAAAACAAACATGTTGAGGTGGAGAATATCCTTTCTATTCTTCCCTTCAGCGACAGAATGCATATCATGCGGCATCTCCGTTTGAATTCGTTAAAGAAAGTAAGTTCATTCCTTTATTATGCAAAACTTATCTACACCTTGCTTGTTGATCATTCTTTTAATTTGTTATTATTATTTTTTTGGCATTCTTTTTGTTCTTTTTTTTTTTTTGGCAGAACATTTTTTTGTTCTTTGAATAGATTATGTAAATTGCCCATGGCCTTTTTGGTTCTAATTCCTTTGTCTTTCTCATGGAAAAATTGAATTTCTTAGGAACTTTTCATTCCGATGTTTGGTAACATAAGAAAAGTCATTAAAAAGTTTATAATTAATGCAATAAAATAATGTGTTGTGAGTAATAAATGCAAGAAAAGATTGGGGTAATTCATTAATTTAAAGTTTGTAATGAACCACTTTCCCTTTTATTTTTCCTTCCTTCAAAAAGTATTTCCTTTCATTTTATATCTCAAACACACAAAAAAAAAAAAAAAAAAAATTCATAATACTTACTTTCCGCGAACCAAACATGGTCATAATGCATTTCTTAAAGAAAAGTCCGAGCTGTATTTTTACCATTTTATTTCTTATTCATTCCAATCAGCTGATTCTTTGGATATATGATCCAACCGTAAAGAACTAAAGTTTGAACCTTTCTGGTTGTCTAGACCTTAATTAAGAGGACCAAACAGAGAATTTTTTTTAGTGGAAAGCCCCGTACAATGAATTTAGATATACAAATGATTTGTCCAATAATTTTATGTCATATTGTAGGTGTCAATGTTTAAAGATATTGACGAGCGTGCATTAAAAGTAATTTCTCAATACCTTAAGCGAGTAATCTATGCTCCGGACACCTATATTATTCGAGAAGGAGAACCACTTGACAAGATGCTCTTCATCACACAAGGCACAGTATGGACCTACATAACAAGTAATGGACGTTATGGTCCCTCGAACACCACGTCCCTTGGCAAAGGTGATGTTTATGGAGCAAAACTTCTATTAGATTGGGCATTCAAAGATGAGTTCTCCCTTCCTGAGTTACCTATTTCACCTGCTATTGTCAAGTCCCAAACGAAAGTGGAAGGATTTATCATCAGGGCCAACGACTTGAAGTATGTTGTGTCTAAACCACAAATTTGGTGGTATTTTAAAGAGATGCTGATCCCTTCTTCTAAGTTGGAGGTGGTGTGTCGTCTCAAGGCAACTAGTTGCTTACAAGCAGCTTGGCGCCAATACCAATCAAGGGTTAGGGGGAAAAGTATAGCGGATGGGATAATTTCTTTGGACCATATAGTCACTTGTCAAAACAGAGAGTGGAATTCTGTTCTTGCCCCTTCTTGCTGAAGCAATATTAGCTATTCCGGAGGCGCTCGAAATCAATGAAGCTTTGTCATTGCAGCTACCATCCCGGCCTCCTCGTCGTTTTGGATTATCTTGCTCTTATTGTAATAGCATTAGAAGTATAAAAGGAATGTTTAACTGTATTTTCCACTAAACACAATCAATGAAAATGTAGTTCTTTTACAGAAAATCATTTCTTCGCTTCTTTCCATTCCCCTTCTCCTTTCTTGGATTTTCCAGTTAGGTTAATACTGATCTCTGCTCTTTGTCACCCCAATAAATCTGTTCACTGGACACTTGGGGTTCATTGTTATGCTGAGTGCTTGCTAATCCCAAGTGCAGGAGTTGCGTCACTCGCATGGTAGTATAGACTCAAAAGTACGAGTGTCGTTCTGCCGAGAGTAGTGAGAAAAACACAGAATGATGAATAAACTGAAAAGAAAACAATTTGAATGAGTTTAGTTGAAAAGAAAATTCAATAATGACACTACTAGAATAATGTCATTAGACATCGCCACTATTAAATCGGTCAGGATTGCACCTGATGTTAAAAATCGTGCTAACATCAGTTTGTGAAAAAACCGATTTCTATTGTTATTATAGACATCAGTCACCAACTGAAACGATGAGAAAGGTTTCGTTGGAAATTTTTTAAAAAACGCGGAGGGACTAACTTTAAAAAATTTGAGAACACGCGGACTAAAATTTCATTCCCCCCCCCCCCCCCCCCAACACTTAGTATTTTTTTCCGCTTTCTCTAAAATTTCGAACCCTAGCTAATAACGATCGACTCTCACCTCATTCTCCAAGCTGACCTGCATCGAGTCCCGACCTCCTTCTCCAAGCTGACATGCATCGACTCCCGACCTCATTCTCCAACCTAAGCCTACTGGAGCCGCCTCCAACCTGACCCTGAGTCCCCGACCTCGCTCTCTGACCCCGAGTTCCCTTGCCTCGCTCTGTCCCCGAGTCCCCGATCTAGTTTTCCATACCTTGAGCTTGAGATCAGATCTGACCTCGAGCTTATTAGCCGACCTGAGCTTGTCATTCTCCAACGTCTAGTCTCGTAGGTCTTCTCTCTCTCTCTCTTCTCTTGGTTACCACCAATACTGATTTTCTGTCCGGTTTTCATCTAAAGTTCAGTCTTTTTTGTTTAATTCTTGTGTATTTGAGTTGGGTTTGTCTTTGAATGGCTTAAATGTGTGGTATTTTGAGCTGGTGCATGTTGATTGTGTTTGATTTTAGTTCTTGCACATGTTGGCTGTCAATCTGCAGAGGAAGATCGTAGATTGAAGGTTTTCAAGAAGGAGTGGTTTGAAGGCAAGGACTGTCTTGACATTGGCTGCTATTCTGGGGTTATCACTATACAAATCGGTAGTTATTCTTGCTTATAATGATCATCATTGTGTGTTATGAGTTTATTAGCTATGGTTTATTGTAATTTTCCTCTTCTTCTAGTCAAATGGAAAGAAGAGCATCAATCTGGGTTCCAAGTGTTTATTGTAGAAACCGGACCGTTGAAATGGTTCCAAGTGTTTATCTACTCTGCAGAAAAATCATTAGTGGGTTGCGTTAATCATTAGTTGTCTGGGACTTTCTAGTGGATGAATCTCTTCATGTACCGATTTTTTAAGACACTAATGAGCCGAGAAGTTTTATTCTAGAAGTTGATGGCATTGCCATTTCTGATTTTTTTTTTTGTCATGAAATGTTTATGGCAACCTTGTCGTTAGGGAATTTTAAGGGAGTGTTGTTTAACATTGTCACGTTTTTGGGTTTCTGATGCTTATATTGTGAGTTTGCAACATGAATTTTCACAAGTTTAATTTTTTGCCTCTTGTAGTGGGCGGTAAAGGATCGGAAAGGGTATACCCAACAACAACTTGACGAGGTCCGCATTGAAGTAGCCGACTACTTACAGACTTTGCTGTAGGTTCTGACCAGTTTCTTGATTTTGAGTTAGGCTAGCTTTTAATTAACTTTTTTGTAGCAATTATGAACAAACAAGAATACTAATTGCTAGGCTAGCCTTGTAGTATATAGGTGCATGAATTGGGGTTTTATTTTGCCCATTTTGTAAACTGTTAAGGATGATGAATGTTGGATATAATATCCCAATTTGCAATTTATAATCACAGTTCTATTTTGTGGACATCATCCTCTTTATAGAATGTGATGTCTAGATATAAAGTTGAAATCAGTTTTAGCCATAAAAACTGATGTCCAGTAATACAGATACATTAGTTCCAAAATAAAAATCGATGTTACTAAAATATCCAGACATCGGTTCATTATCAAAAACGATATACTACCGAGTGCCAGACATCAGTTCCGAAATGAAAATCGATGTTGCTAAAATATCCAGACATCGGTTCATTGTCAGAAACGATATACTATCGAGTGTGAGACATCAGTTGCGAAATGAAAACCGATGTTACTAAAATATCCAGACATCGGTTCATTGTCAAAAACGATATACTATCGAGTGCCAGACATCAGTTCCGAAATGAAAACCGATGTTACTAAAATATCCAGACATCAGTTCATTGTCAAAAACGATATACTACCGAGTGCTAGACATCAGTTCCAAAATGAAAATCGATGTTACTAAAATATCCAGACATTGATTTTTGAATAGAAACGATGTGCAATAGATTATTAACATCGTTTTTTCGTTACACACTGATGTTAATATAAGTAAATATATCGGTACATGTGGTAGATTACGCTACAAAATCATTAAGAACAAGAAATGTTTATGGGAACCGATGTCTGTAACAGTATTACTCATCGGTTCTTAAATCAATAACGATGTTAAAACGCAAACTTGTGTTATATAATCTATATTTCTTTAAGCTTTAAATACAATAAAATGTGGGTTTAACAATAGTAAAGCATGCAAGTTTGTTATCATTTAAACCTATTTACATCGGTTTATAATAAGGAACCGATGTCTACCCGAATACTAGACATCGGCTAAAAACCGATGTCTGCATTTTCCGGATCTTTCTCATCATCCACAAAGACATCGGTTGGGTTTTTGTTTCTCATCGGTTTTTGACCGATGTCTGGGGCCATAATTCTAGTAGTGTGACACACACTAAGGTTTCGGGGTTCCACCTTAAATCACCTATGCAATGATATCAATTTGACTCTTTTCCTTAAAACTTATTGAAGAAAACTGACACTAAAGATGAATCCGATTTAAGGTATTTCAAACACACAGAGCTCAATCAATTTCTCTAGGAAAAGTTCAAGTATAACCTGTACCTATGGCGACAACCTATCAAGACACAATTCCAATGAAATCATTCATCAATCTGCAACTCTACTTAGTCTCAAAAGCATGGATATTTTTACTACACAATAGGAAAAACATGGCTGATCGTATGAAATAGATTATCAAATACCCATCAATCAATCAAAAAGTAAACGCAGAAATTAATCTTGAACATCCAAAAATTGAATTTGCATTGAAGTTCTTGTCGAATCGAACTAATAAAAACTACATAGGAAATCCAAGGTTTCTCCCCTAGCCTTAGCTAAAAGATTAGTTATCCATAATAAAAATGAAAGCAACAAAATGATCCATGAGTTTGGAAGAGTACAACGCAGAAGATGAACTAAGGTAGAAGGGGAGGAGAGAGAAGAGAAATCTGCTCCAACCTCACTTTATAAACTTTCACTTTTGCCCAAAAAAATCTGACGAAGAATCCAATCCCCAAAATACTAGGAGCCATTGAGGTTTAATTGCTTTCCACTTCTTCTCAGAATCTGGTTTAGTTGGGAGAGATCTTCTGTCTTGAAATGATGCCCATCTTGATTCTCTGATTTCACGGAGATTGGGCTCTTCATACTTGTTCGGTTTCCTTCACTCCCCCTTAATTAAGGGTTATTGATTCTGAGTATTTGAAGAGCTTGGGCTGCGGTAAGGCCAAGGAAAGGTGCCTTCAAATGAATAGAAAAAGGATGGAGAGCAAGTCACTTGGAAACACTTATCTCCTCCTTAAAGATAATTATACAAGGCAATTAACCAATAAAGTCAACATGTCCACCTCCAAGTCCAAGTAC
This sequence comes from Rosa lucieae, assembly GCA_024704745.1. NCBI lineage: Eukaryota > Viridiplantae > Streptophyta > Magnoliopsida > Rosales > Rosaceae > Rosa > Rosa lucieae. The sequence goes on from JANPXK010000921.1 coordinate 47,631, forward strand.
AACAACTCCTTTGGGCCTTTAATTGTCCATTCTATCATCCAAGTATCAAATCTATAAAATCAGAAATATGATATAATTAGATTGATTTAGGCCAACAAAATATTCAATAGTTAAGCAATTTTGAAGATATGACTGCATTTTTGACCACTTATCACTGAGTATCTATGCAGGACTCTTGAAAGTGGGCTTAAGGTACACAAATTTTGGCCTATGTTTGGTGCAGAGAAAAACTTTGTCCTTGGTGATCTCGATCTGCTCTTTGTCAATCCAATAAATCTGTTCACTAGAAACTTAGGGTGTAATGCCTCAAATTTCCATTACTAATTTATGATGATTTTCAGAAATTAATAAGTGGTTAATTAGTGCTATCATTTGTTTTGTGGTGAAATGAAAGTGTTTCAGACGAACAATTTCTTGAAACGTTTTATTGTTGAGGGGTCAAGAGTTGCCTTTTTATTCGTTGGGGTCCTCCAAAATTTTCTCCATGAAAGTTGTAGAGAGCGTCAATATGAGTTCGTGGACATGCGTAACTCGAGAATCAGAGATCGTATGAAGAAGTTTTGGTCAGCGGAAGTTATGTATTTTGATCACCCTAGCTAGTTACCATTTTTGGCTTTTAGGTATAGGCATATTATGATGAATGTACATTGGACAGATTTACACAAGCACATATTTTTGGCTTTAATGTATATTGTGTTGATGGCTTTAATTTACACAGGCAGGGTGTTGATTATTGTGTTGATGTTGGGATGAATCGAACTAATGGAATATTGTAGATCTTGTTGGAATCAATGGAAACCTTTTGGTATCAATATTGGATGTGTTTGTGGATGCGCTAATTGATAGGTTTTTGTTAGATGCAATATCCAGAATATATGTCTTATTATTATCCAATATCAGACAATGCAATTTCACCAGAAAACCATTGTCTAACAATTGATCACAAAAAAATCAAATGAAAAAACTATTGTCTGTACAACATAACAACAATATCTTTTAAACTGGTTCTATTTCCCAACATTGTAAAACACAATGACAAATGAACATATTCTATTGTGTGAAACAAAAGAAAACAACAGGAGTACAAAGAAATTATTGTCTAACTTCATTAACCAGTACATCATAGTAGTAAAACCATGGTTGGAAATAAACTTCAATAACTGCAAAACAAAGAAAGTTGTTGTTTGACTAAGAGCAAAACAATATAGAGTACAAAGAAAACTATTGTCTCACTTCATTAACCAATAACCATAGTAGGAAAACCATGGTTGGAAATAAACTTCAATAATTACAAAACCTAGAAAGCTGTTGTTTGACTAAACAACACACGAGAATTTACTATGAGAAAAATCGACTGTGAAACTTTAACATAGAATGCCACACTATAAGTTATGTTGTCTTAACGACCTCAGAACACTATGCCAAAAAGGCCTTCAGATGACAGAATAGTTCTGTCATCTGAACGAACAAATATATGTCATCTAGTACGGTGTCGTCTCTTGGGGGCATCGGACGACAGAAGTATTCTGTCGTCTTATTTTTCAGACGACATAAAAAAATAAAAGTCTTGTGTTGTCTGATGAGTTTTGTATTTTGGGAACATTGTGATCTGTATCTTTAAAAGCATTCAAATAACAGTTTTGTATTGTCTGATTAACAAAACAACCACAGTCTTTTGTAAATACTATTGTGTGAAGCGTACTTGCAAGATAGATATCTGGTTAATTGTGTGGTCTGAATGCCCTTAAGTAAGAAATATGAAGACTCATATATAGTGTCTTCTAGCATACAACAACAATTAAATGTTGTGCAAATTGACTTTAAACAACAATTATCTGTGGTCGTAAAGTGCATCAGAGGAAAATTAAGTGTCGTTCTAGGGTAGGTTTATATGACATTTAGGTGTTGTGTGAAAGGTTTTGAAATTGTATTTATGTGATGTTGGGAAATGGTTTAGACAATAGATATCATATTCTTTCTGTTATGTCAGTCTCATCACAACGACAATTTACTGTCGTTTGAGGTTATTAAGACGACAAATATTTGTGGTCTGAATATAAAAAGGACCACTAATAGTACGTATTTTATATTGTCTGTGATCAAGTCCAACCACACTTATTTGTTGTTGTTATACGCTTTAGCCAACAATTTCATCTAACTTATGTTGTTGTTTTGCCATTTAGAGTACAATTTTCTGTTGTCCCAATGCCAAAAAGACAATAGACTTCTAATTGGTTTTTGTGTTGGTTTTGTGCAGCTGCAACCACATATTAGTGTGCTTTTGTTATAGCTTGCAATTTGAGATAACATATATTAGTAGTCCTCTGTTACAATTGGTATGCATGCATTTTGGAAATTAAAACTGCCCATTCATGAAACCATAAAATCCACATCCAAAATCATTCATTGCAATTTCCATTAATCCACCATCGTCTCATGTACACAAACCTAATCATGAACATCAGTTCAAAATGGCCCATATATACTAATCTGGAAGTCCAAATGCTTAATGAAGGAAGAACTTCTACTAGACACAAGTCAATAAAGGAACTAGCTAGCGAAGTCCACTGCTGTACTAGTTTCACGATCTGATCATGAATGGAATCACCCGAATCATAGAAGTGGTCATAGAAAATGGAAGGTATTCAGGGGTGCATGAGCATATATGCATAACCCTGCAGATAATATGCACGTAGAATGAAGTTATTTGCTAGTGCTTTTAGTACCTTTATGTCTAGATAACTATCACATTGCTTGAAGTTAATTGCAAGGCTTATTTAACTCAATTTTATGAAGAACTAGACCAGTGGATTATAATAGTATTTAGGACAAGAACACAATAATATCACTACAACAGGCCAACAACTAGAATACCATTTTCTTACCTTCATAATATGATTTGAAGGGAATGGCCAGTGAGCATGCAGATAAAATCATTGTGAGGAGTGTAAAATTTCTAGTCAAGTGTAGGTTGTAATGTTAAATTTCTAGTCAAGTGTAGATTGTGAGGAATGGGTTTACCTTGAATGATGAGTAACGTAGTGTTACAGGGAGGAATAGAGCAAAAGTAAAAACACAGAAAAATCAAAAGAGTAGCCAAAACTAAAACCATCTGTAATTCGCTTAGATCTGTGAGGTAGTAAATCAAAGCCTCAAATTGCATATTAGGAGTCTGCAGAAAACACAGAAAAGCCAAGCAGTCATTATCATATAATATCAACTTGACAAATCCAAATATATAAGAGAAAGGTACAAAGGAAATTCCCTTTTTAGTAATTCTCTTAAGCAAGATCAATGAATTTTCTGCCAAAATATATGTCAAATGAACAACAATCAGTCAAAGTTTGAGAATTATTGAGCAACTATAATAACCAACCAGAAATAAGTGTATGATTTTCAGAACCATCATTACCTCAAGTATGTATGAACAATGGGATTTCCCATTTCAAAATTCAGAGATAGTCAACCTCCATCTTGATCACCTATACAATCACCAGAAATTACATTTAGTATGAATCCTATTTATTACCATGAATAAGGGCTTACTAATTGATTAACTGAGATTCAACCACAAAGAAAAGACCAAATACCTGTTGTTTAGTGAATGTATTTTCAATTATGTCAGAAAGCTCATCCACATGTGGAGAATTCAAATAAAGAAAAAAGATGCATACGATGATAAAGATAGAAACAGAACTCAATTAGCCACAATAAATAAGGAGCCCCTGCAGTAAACAGGAAACACCAAACTTGTTCAAAATCCAAGTTTTAGTCTCTTATATTAATTGTTGCTATCATTCCCCCTAAATCTTTACCAGAAAGAAGAACCCAAGCAAGCAATCATTTTAAGCCCAGTTACTAACAATCCTTTTGTCTGTACCATACAAATTCTTACTCATAGGAGATCTACCAGGTTTTGATCAAATAGAACATCCACTATGCTAGAAAAGCAATCAGACGACAGAGGAGATCTGTCGTCTGATTAAAAAAAATTTCTGTTGTCTAGTACGGTGCCGTCTCTTGGGGCATCAGACGACGATTTCCTTGTCGTCTTATTTATCAGACGACAGAAATTTGTTAGGTCTTCTGTTGTCTGATGAAATCGAGACATGGCTAGTGAATTCAAACGACAGAAATATCGTGTGAACTAGAAACAAATAACAGTTCCTTATAATTTCTGTGGTCTGAATGGACTTATAATAACAGTTAAGTGTTGTTTTATTCCAGTTCAATAACAGTTAACTGTCATTCTTATTCAGTTTAATACAATTATCTATCGTCTTAGTCGCCTAAGATAACATTTATATGTTGTTTTATATGCATTATAGTCACAGATAAGTGTACATTGAACTTAGTTAATACTATATTTATTTACCGTTTGAGTTTAGTCACAGAGACAGTTAAATGACGTTTAAAGGGAATACAAATAACAGTTGTCTGTGGTTTTTATTAACTTATAGTAATAGTTATCTGTTGTGGCATATAACTTGGAATTACAATTAAGTGTGGTTTAAAAGTTGTTAAGGTTACATTTATCTATTGTTGTGGTTTATACTCTACAACAGTTAACTAAAGGTTGAAGAGCACAGACAGGACAATTATTTGTTGCTTGAAGCTAATTTGAGCGACAGTTAAATGTTGTTTCATTTTGTTTGTAACCATAGAATTTTGGTTCTATCTGTTGTACTATTCTTATTGACTATAATTTTATGTGGTTGTTTTAGTTTTTAGTCAACAAATTTTGTTCGACTCTGTCTTTGTTTTGACATGAAGACAACAATTATCTGTTTTTTGAGTGCATATAAAACAACATACTTGATTTCATTCTGTTGTTACTTTCTATTTTAGATGACAATTTTCTGTTGTTTAAGTGTCCAAATATGAACACATTTTTTCTTGTTTCTGTTGTTCTTTGACGCGTCCAACAACATCATTTTGTTGTTGCTTTCTATTCCAGATGTCATACACGTATCCCTGTTGTGCCATAATCATGTAAATCTGGAACAACACAATGCATTCATCAAATATGAAATCCATTCACAAAATACCAATATTTGATCAATGTTCCTGCAGCTATATACATACATCCACATGGAGCTAAACTTAATAAACATCAGTTCAATAACCCATAGCAGTTGGCATGATCAACAAATGTAACCCAAAAACCACTGATATCTCATACTAGCTACTGATCATAATTAAACTGTACTTGCAGGCCAAAAATAGATACTTAGACCAACTGCATAACTAGTTAATATGGGTTATAGATGATGCATGTCCAAAATTAGAATCTTCTCGACACACTAGCTTTGTTGAAATTGGCTGACATACTTTGCCCACTCGGCCCGGACCTGATCAATGTCTTTTTGTGTGTAGAAGTGATTTGCTTTCCTTTCCCACTGCAAGTATAAAAAAAATACAAGTTAATGTGAATGGATATGTTTCACAACATTAATCAGAATTGGAAGGAGTTGATATTATATATATATACCTACCTTAGCACTCCACTGTTGATTTTTGTCCTCCGCTATGTCTTTCATGTAATGCATAATCCACAGTCCACAAGTTTTATCGCCCAATTGCTCCGGAATGCCCTGAAACATCATAAAATTATTGAATACTTGGCTGATGCTATGGAATAAAAAGAACATTTGTTGAAGTAAAATCAACTAGCATATAGTTAGCTGGTTTGCAACTCGTACCGCACAATTTTTCCATTGAACTATTTTTCTGCCTTTCCTATTTTTCTGTGCATTGTATATTCTGATGGAACTGAAACAACATGATGAGAACAACAATCAGCCAGAAACTGAACAACTTACAAGTAACATTTAGATAGAAATAATTCCAGCAAAATGCAAGTATAACAACCAATTTAACATTGAACCAAACTGAATGTAGCCGCTTACTCGTCCACAATAGTTTTCCATTCACCGGTGATGAGTCGCCTCTTTAATGGATCCATGAAGTGCACCACTTCTTCACCGGGGTTCACAACCGTCAACATCCAATGACAACTAACATTAAAATGTTCAACTCAATACCCAAATTAATGAAGATAACATGCATTTATACTGTAGTATTAGGAGGTAAGGTCTAAATCAAAATTGCTTACCCTGAGTTATAGGGAACTAGAAAAACTGGCCAGGCTTCCCATTTCCATACCGAACAGCTAGAGAACGAGCTCGTTCTGTTGGATTTCCACACGCAAGTGCACCAGTGTGATCGGGTCTATGAAGGCGATCATTTCCAGCATCTTTGTTTTCTTCAAAACCTGATAGAGGTAGCTACAAAAACAGCATTTAGTTTAACACAATTACAACATTGAAGATGGCCACCATACAACCTAATACAATTTAACAGATTTAATGTGCACTACAAACCTCATATACATCACTAATGAGCCGTTCGATATCTCCTTCATATTGGTCATGGCATACACATCCCTCCTAAAGATAGCTACCTTCTTTGGATGGCCGAAAAGCTCTTCTCCCAAAGTGGTGTGGATGGTGAACCCATCCTTTAAGAATGTGTTGGCCCATTGGCACAACATCTTTAGGGGTAAAGGCAACTTGGCTGGCAGGTTTTGAAGGTCATCATGATCATCATCATCATATATGTCTCTATTTCTCTTCTTCACAATTTTACGCTTTACTCCTTCCTATATTTATAAACAATAATATGCACCATTATTAGATAAAAATAGTTTAGGGTTTCTGAAAATGTACTAATGAACAAATGAAATTACCTTTTGCTCAACTGTGGGGGGTATAATCAAGTTTTTAGGCCAAGCAATGCATGTGCCAATCGCATCGCGTATTTTGACAATCTCATCTTTGATAGGAAATGGTAGCAAAGCGCGCATCTTCAACAATAGCTTTGGTGACTGACACGCGCACATTTTCCTCTCCCATTGGAACACCATGGATTGTTTGTTTGTTGGCCTCAATATCAACTTCAACGATGGTTCCAAGAGCAACTACATTATCCAATGAATTTATTGCTAGCTTAGACTCCAACTTGACCGTATTGGTCATAACCTGAGATTTCTGAAATAGTTGCATAAATCAGATTTTAGAAATCGGCATGTATCAATAAGTATGATCTATCAATCTAACCATAAGGGTAACAGAAAGTAAAGGAAGGAAGGTAAGGTAATAAGGTGTAGTTTACCGGAACTTCTTTCCAAAATTTAGTCTTCATGAGAGGTCTACCAACTATCCCAACATCATCCTCAATAACCGATGCAAATTTGTTGCTCAATTTACTATCCAGAAACGGCATAGTAGTCTCCTCTTCAACATCCACTTGTGCAGCATTGTTTAAGATTAACTTCTTCTTGACATTTCTAGCAAGCTTAGTTTGACCAACCTTCATACCCTTGTCATTTTGCCGGGAACAGCTGCCTTGTCCAGAACTAATATCATTCAACGGTGTCAACGTTTTCAATGAATCATTGTCAACCTCTTTCCTCGCAACCTTTTCTTCCAACTTCTTAAACCTATCCTTCCAAGCAGCTCTCTCCTTGGCAATGTGATGTTCCATCTCCAGCTCCCATTTAGCTTTTTCATTGGCAATGAAAGTTTCTTTCTCTTCAGCTAATATCCTCTTCACACTCACCCTCAAGGTGTCTTCTACAGATTCCTTTCGGCGTTTTGGTATATTAAAGTAAGCAGCCGGCTTGACAAAGCCACCAACACCTCGTACCCTGCCAGGGGCCTCGGGGTTTCCCAATGCCAATGTTAGAATATCATTTGATCCAGAAGAATTCACTTCATCTTCACACAATTTCTGCCTTAGTTTGTGCTGTAAACATAAAATAGAAGCAATGGATGCATGAATGATGCAAATTAATTATAAAAATTCAGAACAAAATAATTACACTTGTAATTGAACTTACAATTTTTTCAACTGTCTTCTTGACTGCCAGCCCGTTGAAGTTGCCGGTCTTGTCTTGTCTTGCCTTTACCCACATTGTCGCACGATCAAGTTCTTCGATCGGTATTGTTTCAGACTATATGAACATAGAGGGTATAATGATCATTACTCTGTCCTAAATCCAAGGAAGAACAATTATACAGTAAAGTACTCTAGAAAAGTCTATACTAACCAGTTCTTCCTGAAGATTAGCATATCCTTTTCGCGCCATTCGATGAGGGTACTTATTCTCCTTTCGCTTTTTTATTTGTGCCTCGCAAAGTTCCTTCAACGAATATGCAGAAGTGTCCACAATATTAGAGCGTCTTGAAGATTTTAACCGATATAGACATAGAAGAAAAGCATTATCTGTAATTGGACTAAAATTCAGTAGTTGCCAAACCTTAAATTTTGTGGTAGTCCTATCAGCAACAAACTTATCCCAATCATGCTGGTCAATGGATCGATAATCATCGGGAGGGAACTCCAACAGTTCAGGGTTATCCAAATATGGCATAATGTACCAGTTTGTCAACTTGCTCTTGAATTCTCTCCATTTATTGGCGGCTGATGTAATAACCAATTTCTTCCACTCCTTAGGCACCACAAATGCTTCCTGCATATGTTCAAAACCATAAGCGGGAACCTTTCTTTAATATTTGCTCATTGTTAATGAAAATAAGTAGAATACAAGTAACACAGCTATAATAACAACATTATCATACAATTAAACATATAGTCAGATTAATTACCTCAATACTTTCCCAGATTTTGTCTTTCTCATCTAATTTCACTTCTCTCCAATCCTTTATAGATATCGGGATCCTTGTACGTGCCAATACCCCAATATAGGACTGCATCTCCTTAGCTGCCTTTCCAATTGGTTCCCCTTGAGCATTACACTCAACTTTCAGCCTCTTTCCACGAATAAGTCGCCTTAAAATGCAATTCATCTTTACCATCCCACTCTTAAGTAACTGTAGTCCACCGGTTAGGTTGTCCTCTTCATCAGGGGCCTTGCTCTTTCCAACATTAAGTGCATATGCTGCCTTCTTGGACTTACCAGCTTGCTTGGATACACTTCTCTTTGGGGATGCAGATTTGTTAGAGTGAGCAAGTCTGAACATTGTTTTTCTTGATGTCGCTTGAGCTTTCTTGGGGGTTGCAGCTTTATTAGGGGCTGCATCTTGCTGAGCAAAGGTAGATTTGAGTGGTACATCAGTCTCTTCAACAGCTGGTTTTGACACAATCTTTTTACCTCTTTTCATTTGCAATGCCTTCATCCTTAGTGCTATAGCTCTAGCTTTGGCTGTGTTGTTAGACCGGGGAGCCATGACCTAAAAGAAACAAGTAAACAGTTAGCAATATGTATAAATAAATAGTTGAAAACAAATATATCGCAGTACACAAAAGTACACAACACATTAGCAGCTAAATTGAACCTAGTACTAACAAAACAACTAACATATTAAAAAGGTTCATATATTTCATCAATAATCACACAGTACAAAGATGGGTGAAGCAAACAAAAGTGCAAGGAAACAACCCTATTATCTAATCCTATAAGCGACGATGACTATTTTCATTCTCAACCCATATGGCTTCATCTCCAGGTCGCATATAATTGATGTGATCATCACCAACTATGTCATCAAAAGTCTCAACAGATGGCAATGTGGCATTAAATGGCTGCTGTTCCACTTCAATATCTTGTAGCTCCTCATCATCATTAGCCTCTTGGTAGTCTTTATCTGGACACCTTACTACCACTGACCATTGCACATCAAGGGGGTCTTGTATGTAAAATATTTGCTTAACATGCGTAGCTAAGACAAAAGCATCATTTAAGTGCCCTATCCTATTCAAATTCACCAAAGTAAACCCAAGTTCGTCTACTTTGATGCCCCTAACATTCTCTACCCAATCACATTTGAATAAGGTACCCTAAACTTGTAGTAGTCCAACTCCCATATATGCTTAATCACACCGTAAAAGTGCATATCATCTGTTCTAGGGTTTTTATCCCTTGCATTAGAAATCTGCATTGCATCAGCAAGCAAAAATACCCCACTGTTTTGAACAGATCGAAGATTGTCACGCTCCTTGGTGTTGAAATCAACACCATTAACCTGGTATCCACTAAATGTTGGCACTTCATTCTTTGGTCCAGCTGCCATCCATCTCATTGTTTGTGAAACATTATTGTCAGCAAACATGAGTTCATTTGAAACCTGCAAAAGTACATACATTACATAGCCATCAAAACATAATATTTTATTGTTGCAAATGTATCAATAATGAAGAACTTACCCTCTCTTTTAACCAGTTCGAAAAGGTTTGATTCTGTTTATTCTTCAACCACGTTTCATTTTTGGAGAACTTAGGATAAAGCAACTTTAATAACTCCAAATGTTCACTGGATGGAGGAGAAAAACAAAACACTTAGCAAGAAATAGAAAAAAATGAAGGGAAATGTTGACATTATAATTATTAAAAAAAAAAAGGAAAAAGGAATAAGTAATGACTTACAGGAAATATGGCAACGCATCCTCCGTATTCTGCAATACACAAAGATGTGCTTGATGCATTTCTTTTCCATAAACAGAAATCATGGAAGCACCTGATAGCGGTTTGGATGCATTCCGAAATTCTGCTTTGCTACTTTATGGGATTCCAGCAGTACCAGCATCATCAAGCATACGTTCAGCACAAAACTCAATAGCCTCTTCGACAATATAACACTCTGCTATGCACCCTTCAGGGTGCCTACGACATCTCACCCATCCTTTGAACACTTTCATGTATCTCTCAAATGGATACATCCATCGAAAAAATACTGGACCACAAAGCTCTACTTCTCTGACAAGATGCACAGTCAAATGAATCATGATGTCGAAAAAGGATGGTGGGAAGTACTTCTCAAGCAAGCAAACTGTAATAACTAGGTCTGCTTGCATTTTTTGTAGCTTGGAAACATCAATCACTTTGGCACATATAGCCTTGAAGAATAGGCAGAAGCGAATGATTGCATACCTAACAGGCTTCTCAAGAACAGATCGTAAAGCAACAGGGAGCAGAATTTGCATGATAGTGTGACAATCATGCGATTTAAGACCAACAAGTCTTAAATCATCCATAGAGACAAGGCTCCTAACATTTGATGAAAACCGCACAGGCACTGTCATATTGAAAAAAGAGTTGCAAACTATTTTCTTTTCATTTAGCAGCAAATTCCAACTAGCTAAAGGTAACTTGTCTCTTTTGGCACCAATTTTGGGATTCAAACCAGTCCTAATGCCCATTTCAACCATGTCTAAACGAGCAGCAACCCCATCCTTTGTCTTCCCGGAATGTTTAGCAATGTACCAATGATAGCATCAACAGTTCTTCTCAATGTGCATTACATCGAGATTATGTCGTACAGGAATATATCTCCAATACTCTAGTTCAAAGAAATTGACTTCTTCTTCAACAAGGCCTGCTTCGGTCTTCACATCTTTGCAGGACGACACTTTTTGCCAAATGCACAGTTCATACCCTCTACTCTAGCAAACACCTCCTCTCCGGTTAATGGTACAGGAGCAAGCTCCTCCTCTACTATTGTCGAAAGCAGCACGCTGTTTTCGATAGGGATGATGTCTAGGTAGGTATCGACGATGCCTCATGAATGACATTTTATTACCTTTCTTCAACCTATATGGTCCACTCTTATCAACGCATATCGGACAAGCATTGTATCCTTTCACAATGCTGCCTGACAAGTTCCCATACAGAAAATCATTAATGGTCCAGAGGAGTATAGCTCTTAGTTTAAAGTATTCCCCTCTGAAGGCATCATATACTCCCTCAACCCCATCCCACAAGACTTTTAGATCTTCTATTAAAGTTTGCAGATATACGTCGATATCATTACCAGGTTGTTTTGGTCCGGATATCAGCAGCGTCAACATCGATCATATACTTCCTCTTCATACATAGCCATGGCGGAAGATTATATGTCACAAGTATAACAGGCCAGCAAGAGTACCTGCTACTTAGAGAACTATGAGGATTAAACCCATCAAATGAGAGGGCTAGTCGAAGGTTCCTAGGGTCACTACCAAATTCCAGCCATTTCTTGTCAACTAAATCCCAAGTCGGGGAATCAGCTGGATGCTGCATCATTCTATCTTTCTTTCTGCCATAATCATGCCAAGTCAGATTCTTAGTTGTAATGGCCGATTGGTAAAACCGTTTGAACCTCGAGATTGGTGGAAAGTACCATAAAACCTTGGCAGGTATCCCTAATTTTTTAGTTTTATCCTTGCCTAATTTCCACCTTGAAGCACCACAGTGGGGCAGATAATAGCATTTGCATGCTGCTGTCTATACAAGACGCAATCATTTAGACAAGCATGAATCTTATGGTACTCCATACCTAATGCACTAAGTGATTTTTTTGCCTCATATAAAGATGCCGGAACCTCATTTCCTTCAGGAAGCAAACCCCCGATCATTATCAACATGTTAGAATAGAAGGAATCAGTCATTCCATGCTTTGCTTTCAGATTGAACTTGGTTGTCTTGGTACAACCAGGGTACAAAGGCTTATTGGCATCCTGCACATACTTCAGAAACTCATTTGAGTCTTCTGAAATCTCCTTATCCTCACTCTCTCCTTCTACATCATTCTCTCCCATCCTACTACCCCCACCCCAATCTACAGTTTTAGATTCCCCTCTTCTATTGCCAGAAATGGCAGCTGTACTAGGTTCTCCATGCCACTCCAATGCTTATAACTACTATCAATACCATTCCAAAAAATATGGTCCATCAGTATTGCAGCATTTTAGGCAAGGACAACGTATTTTTGCTTTGTTGTTGGCATTAGCAGAGGCAAATTTCAGAAACTGTCCTACTCCTACCTCAAACTTGCGTGACCTTCTATCAGCATTCATCCATGATTTATCCATCTTACACAGAAAAGTAAAATAATCAAGATTTGTACAACACCTTACATACATTTATATATCCCAAACACAATACATGCTATACTGCTCAGTACTCATTACTATTGTACATGCTATATCCTAAACACAATACATAACTTGCTATAAATTTTAAGACTTTCATTTCACAAAAACAATATTGTTTTCAACAATTGAAATGCAATTACTATTGTACTCATTAGTAATTGCATTTCAATAAAACTCTAAGCTTTACAAAACATACTTACATGAGCCAAAACCCTCAAAACTAACTATAGAAGTAAAAAAGAAAAATGTACAAGATCAATCCTCAATCATCTATATTTAATGAAAAAACTCTACAAGATCTGCAAGTCATGCATTGAGATACGATGTTAAGAAAAGGACTAAATATTGTTTAGTCCTTAAACTTTTGACTATAAAACATTTCAGTCCCTGACCTTCTAATTTCACACGTTTAGTCCCTGTACTTCAAAATTTCGGACCAATAGGTCCTTGCCGTCTAAAACCTCCGTTAAGTCGTGGCGAAATGTCTATTATGCCCTCAGTTCTTTTTTTTTAATTAATTAATTATTTTATTTTTTTTGAAAAGGAATTTTTTTCCCCTTTCTTTCTTTCTATTTGTTTCTTCATGTATTCGATTCCTCCTTCCTCGGATCCCTCTCTCTCTGAATAAAGAAAAAAAAGAATAAAAAAAAGAAAAAAAGAAAAAATAAATAAAAGAAAAAGGAATAAATTTATTTTTTTTTAAAAAAACTGAGGGCATAATAGACATTTTTCGGTGACTTAACGGAGGTTTTAGACGGCAAGGACCTATTGGTCTGAAATTTTGAAGTACAGGGACTAAACGTGTGAAATTAGAAGGTCAGGAACTGAAGTGTTTTATGGTCAAAAGCTCAAGAACTAAACAGTATTTAGTCCTTAAGAAAAACTTACTTGTAATTGCCTGACGATATGCCTGAACTACGACCTTGCTGGAATACCAGACTCTTCACGATGAAGTTAGCAACAATCTCAGGGACCTGTGCAGATGTATCAAAACATTAGATAAGCCACACAATGTAATTATCAAAGATAAAAGAAATATTAATATCATTTAATAATTGCATTAGGCGGCCAGAGATGCCAGAACATACTCATACAAGAATTAAATCATTTAATGACATCCATAATGAATTTGTTGATAAGTGTTTAATTTGATAAGTTTGTTCAGGTCAAGAATTCATGTCTATATTATATCTTATGGTATTTGGATTAAGTTAATATAGACAGGTTCCTTCAACCTCCAACCCCCAATGCCCCATCTCCCTCTCACTCAGACTAATGGAATGCACATTTGCACATATATTTCAGATATGTCGCAATGCAAAACAACTAACACATTAACATATGTTGACATTCTAATAGATATAAGATTTAAAGAAGCTAAAGAAATAAGTCAAACAAGCAAGTTCTCCAAATTAAATGATAATAGCAAAGTGACTAGAAGAAGCACGATTGAAGAATATGACAGAATACCAATTCAGTTATTCCAAAAAATATTACAAATGAAATCTCCCACATTGAAATTCCAAATGAAAAAATATAAACCTGTCAAAGATAGTAGCAGAATGCTAATTTCATTGGCAAATGATCCTTTTTTCCTTTTGCAGTAATATAGGATATAAAAATATATAAAGTCCTACTAACCTTCTTCAGAAACCCGGCTATTGCTACCGTTCAACAATTTTGGTGTCATCCATGGAAGCTTTCCTCGCACATCACTAGATATCAAAGTATTGTGATTGATTCTTGATAATCCACAATCTCCAACCTAAAGAGTAAATAATTCCAAGTACAAGTTAAGAACTCCTTTGAATCAATAATTCCAAGTATAGGTCAGTAACAACTAACAACAACACATGACAGTGTCCAAATTGAATTCATATAATTGAGGTAAGAATGCACAAAAGAATAAGAATGCTTTGTCTTTTGGCTCTCTCAAGCTATTGCCTAGATGGCACATAAGAGGGTCTGTGCTGCATTTATATATAATGCCAGTGCTTCTGGAACATTGCCTAAAGTTAATGCATGCTGTTTTATTATCTGCAGCTACATGATTGCTTTATGCAAGTAAAAGATTACAAAGAAAGACTTAAAAGAAGTGAAGATAAACTTTGGGTTGGTGATTTTGTTCCTCTTGAGATTAATGTACAGGAAAAGAACAATTTGAGAGGGGGCAAAAAAAAAGGTATCATTTTAGAAAATGTAATGGTGAAGAATAATAATAATTTTTTTTTACAAATATCCACAAGATATTTGTAAAAACTATCTAGAATTTTGGTCAACTTCTTTTGAACCGACCGGTTTTGAATATCAAGTTCTTTTGTACCTTAAAATGAATGCGGAGATCGCTGCCTCTGGCTTTGCAGGCTGATTCATCATTGCAAAACAATAAAAACCATTAGATTTTCAAAAACACTCAAACTCATACTAATAAGCCCACGAAACAAACACATTGGTTAAACTACAAATTACTTACACTTGGTAATGTTGTTCGGCTCTTGCGAATACTTCACCTGCAAAAAACCCAGTAACCCAATCTCATAAGAATTTGAACCCACCAACACAAAACCACATATTCAATGACCCATACATTTTGATTTCAGACTAAAAACATATAAAACATGCTTCATTTTCATTGCTTCTGAAACCCAGAAAACCAAAACTATCTAGAATTTTGGTCAACTTCTGAGTCAAAGAAGCTATCAAATTCATGTTTCAGTAATAGAACAACTAGAGTTTATATTTGGTCATTTGGATGCCCAAAACACAAACATGCTATCAGATTGGTATCAATTATGCTATCCTAATTATGCTATCAGATTCACAGAAAAACACAAGCATCCTATCCTAATTGCAATTATATCATTTTGAGTCTTTTGATTGTCTACAATTATACCATCAATATCAAATGCAAATCCGAAATCAAACCCATTACCCATTACCCATTTCAATTTTTCTACTATACCATTATGGCATTACCTTAGTTAAAAACCAACAAGAATACAAGATCAAATGGAAATTGATTATTTACTGATTAGAAATTGATAATTTACAAGAATACAAGATTAGAAATCGATTATTTACAGATCAAAAGGAGGATCGGAGGAGCCTTCGGCCGTCACAGAGGAGGAGAAGAAAACAGAGAGGGAGAGAGAGATGGTGAGATACCTGGAGGGGGAGCCGCGGAGACGGGTTGCTGGTAGGGATTGAAAGACTGGAGGCGGTGGCCAGTGGGGCTTGAAAGGCTGGAGGCCCAGATCGGAGGCCGGAGATGGGTTGCCGAGTCGGGAGAACTCCAATTCTCCAATCGAGTTAGCGAGTTCAGCGATGGGGGAGCAGAGATGTGTCGCTACCCGTCAAATGGAAATCGATTATTTACTGATTGGAAATTGATTATTTGCAAGAATACAAGATTAGAAATCGATTATTTACAGATCAAGAGGACGATCGGAGGAGCCTTCGGCCGTCACAGAGAAGGAGAAGAAAACGGAGAGGGAGAGAGATGGTGAGATACCTGGAGGCTGAGCCGCGGAGATGGGTTGCTGGTGGGGATTGAAAGACTGGAGGCGGTGGCCAGTGGGGCTTGAAAGGCTGGAGGCCCAGATCGGAGGCCCGAGATGGGTTGCTGGTTCTAGCCTTGCACTCTTGCAGGTTGCCGAGTCGGGAGAACTCCAAGTCTCCAATCGAGTTGGCGAGGTCAGCGATGGGGGAGCAGAGATGTGTCACTACCCGTCATGCTACCGCTGTCGATCATCGATTCGTCAAGGAGATTAGGAGAGAAATCTGGGTGAGAGAGGACTGGGTTTCAGAAATTAGATTTGATTTGAGAGATGGCCGATTTTTGAGAGGTATAGAGTTTCTGGTTGGTAAGAGAGTTTAGACAGAGAGGTAATGTTTGTGGGAATATTGAAAAACACAAAGCTGCTAGGTTTTGTGTTATGTCAAAACAGACTTCAAATAAAAAAAGTCAAACCCACCTTTTTCAAACAACAGAATTTCTTAGCTCTGTTGTCTGAATAGTTTTACATTCACTGGTCATCGATAGGGTTTGGGCATTTAGGAGGGAAAAGACTTATTCTTGTTGGAGGGAAATCTAAACGTTTTACTAAGAAAATTTTCATTTTTTCAGACGACATTTAAGTGTCGTCTGAGTCTGACCTTATCTTCAAAATGAAACAAGCATGGTTTCTCATTGTATTCAGACAACACATTTAATTTATGTGTCGTCTGAGTTTAGTCTGAAACACTCAGACGACAGAAAATGACTATTCTGTCGTCTGAACTCTGTTGTCTGATAGCTTTTTTGGCATAGTGATCAGTGAATGTAAGGAATGCAGAAAGGCATATATACAAAACCCATAACTAGCTAGCATCAGGAAATCATTTGAGTCATACGACTATGGTTTATTAAACTATTAATGAAAACAGAAAAATAATAGATGGATTAGGAACATTAAATTCCATGAGTATTTGGCAATCTAGCTCCTATTCATCCAGCACCAGTCATAAAAGTCCTTGCATGAATTTTCTGGTCTCATTACCATGGATTTCATGTGTAGCAAAGTAAACCAGTGTCATAAGCTATCAAAATAACACTTACTATATACTAACCAAGTAACACAACTACCATCTCCAAAATTTGTTTACAAACAAAATCAATATCCCATTTCTACTTTGCAATTAAGCATAATCCAGGTCTAATTTTATATCCAAACATTGCTGTCACAAGCACATCCTTTCCTACAACAAAACAATCTTTAAATCTAAACCGGCAGATTGAGCAAAGAGGTTAACAAGTAGAGGAAGCTGAATTCTGTTATGCCGGTAAATATGAAACTAGTTACTGATTAGCATTCTCAAATAGCAGCATTCACATCAAGTCCAACAAATTACAATTCACCACTGGTTTTAGTTTTGCCCAAAGCATGGAGAAGTGTGAAAAGCTAACACCGCACTTAATTCATCCCAAAGAAACTAATGAATCCGAGAAACTTCTGGTTCCTTACACTAATACAAAAAGTTAATCACACAATGGAACACAAATCATCTATTGTGTGTTGAAGTCAGTTTTATTATACAACGGTGTTGGTTATATTCTATTGTGTGAATGCCAACAAAGTGATAACTTTTTTATTGGAACTACATTGCACAATGGAGTTAAGCATTGTCCGTCATCTGAGCCTTAAAAATTTAGCGGGAGATTTCCCTCCACTTCGGAGTTTTGGTTGGATCTTGAAAAGCAGAAATTTGGGCTACTAGGACAACGGGTTTTATTATTGCCGTTGTGTGATTGAAAAACTAAGCACCAAAGTTGAAGGATGCTTGCTTGAATGTCTTCACCGAGATAGGGCTAGTGCAAGCTACTATAATCGTACAACAGATTTAAGATTTTCTGTTGTGTGAACATGCAATTGGCGGCAACATTTTAACCAAAAATGCTGAAGGCGCCATGTTTCCCTCCATGATTTTACATTTTAATTTTTAGTGATGCATTCAGACGACAGTGAGAGATATTTCTGTTGTGTGAATAACTTAAGAGAATTTTTAGCTAGGTTTTGATTCCCACATCGTGTCCAAAAGAAAGAAAGAACAAAAAAAAAAAAACTGTTAATGCTCAAATCCGGCGGTAGCCGGCTTCTTGTTTAACGCGGGTCCGATGGGTGGACCTCTACTACGAGGATTAGATGACTTCCCCTTGCTGCAACACGAGAGATAGGGCATCAGAGAGAACCTTTTATAAGTGAGGAAGAGGTTGATCTTCTTCTTGTTTACGATGTGGGACTGGTGTGCTTCGATTCCCAGCGTCTGGAGCTTCTGATGCTGTTTTGACGCGGCGCGTCAGCGGTGATCTGGGGGCGGTCCAGGGTTCGAGCGGTAGCCCGCCTGGCCGTGCCTTCACAGGTTACCCCCTTGGTAGGAGTCGCGCGGTACCTCTGGCGGTACCATGAGCGTGGCTCATTATAGCTAATTATGCTCGTTCTGGCACATGTAGGTACAAGTCCCCTAAGTCCCCAGTCAAGGAGGGCAATCTTGGTTGGGGAGTTGATCGGCGGTGTGAAGCGTTACTTCCGCTAGACTTGCAACAGCATAATTAGCGTCAGTGCGTTATCAACCATGGATTTACTGAGCTAACGCTTTATACCGTTTTGGGTGGGCCCCTGCCAGGCCCGCCAGGGAGTCCCCCACTCCCTAGCCAAGACGGACCTCCGGATGGTCGGCAAATTGTTTGTTGAGGGGAAGCTGCGCGGAGCAGAGGGTGTTGGGTAGCGAGCCCAATCTTAGTACCCGGGGGTCAACGTACCTGATCAGGGTCGTCGTAGACTGTTGACAAGTCCCCTTGTCCCGTAGGGACGATCTGACCATAACGCCGCGTGGTTGTCGTTGTCAGAGTGAGGCGTAGCCTCGGGATTCGCCGCTGGCGGATACCCCCCGCTGGATGTAGCAGGAAACAGCGTCGCGTAGACGTGTTTGGTGGTAGTTAGTGAGTGGAGGTGCGCTCAGCAACGCACAAGGTTTGTAAGATGGAGGAGGTGCTGCCGGCAGTGTCACGTATAGCCGAGGCCGCCTCTTGTAAATTGACAAGTGCAAGTTTTCTAGCGGGGATCCGCTCATAGGAGATGACAGGTGTCAAGTGAGAAGTTCCACTGGCGGGGTTTCGCTCAGCGGACTTCGATACTAGGAAGATGACACGTGCAAAGTTCCGCTGGCGGGGTTTCGCTCAGCGGACTTCGACACTTGGAAGATGACAAGTGAGAAGTTCCGCTAGTGAGGTTTCGCTCAGCGGACTTCAACACTTGAGGGTGACAAGTGAGAAGTTCTGCTAGCGGGGTTTTGCTCAGCAGACTTCGACACCTGGAAGCTGACAAGTGAGAAGTTCCGCTAGCGAGGTTTCGCTCAGCGGACGTCAACACTTGGAAGATGACAAGTGAGAAGTTCCGCTAGCGGGGTTTCGCTCAGCGGACTTCAACACTTCGAAGATGACAAATGAGGAGTTCCGCTAGCGGGGTTTTGCTCAGCGGAACCCACCGACGATTGGCGCCTTTCTCCCAAAAGTTGTGGCTTCTACTAGACGCTTCGTCTGATGGTGGTGGACACATGGCGAACCCCTAAAGGGTTAGCGTGCGGAGGCGTGCCTCCTCCGCCCAGCCGTCTCCTCGCCATTAATGTCGAGTAATGATGGGTTTTGTAACCGAGCCGACGCCTCGGTTAATCCGGATAGTAACTGTAGTTGTGGGACACGTGTACGGCTAACATTTGATGTCGTTTTTCAACGGACGGCGTAGGACTGTCTGACGTTGACATAAACGGGGGGGGGGGGGGGGAAGTTGGCATATTTGATACTCTGCTCTAAACTTTGAATCTTTGCTTCGTCGTCTTCAAGCTTTCTGCGTCTGAAATCGGGGAAGAGAGTTGAGGCGATATTGCTGAATTTTCGTACGTGGAAGAACTGATGATCTCCGGCTCCGAAGACATCTGCTCACGTTGCTGTCAGAGACTCCATCTTTGAGGTTGGTATTCTGACCTATATCCCTGTTTCATTGAATGCCTGCCACGGCGATTTTTTGGGTTTTGGGTGTTCCTGTGATATGTTCTTCGTTGACGTCCCGTGAGGGTGTGAGTGGGTTTGGGGATGGGTTGCTGTAATAGACAGAATTGGGGTGTTTAGGGATTTTCTAGATGGTCGAATCTGGGTTTGAGTGCGTTTCTTCTTGTTTTGGTATTTTTCTGGGTTTTGTTGTTGATGTTCTTGGGCTCTGACTGATAGGGATAAGTTAGATCTTGTGTGAGCAAACTGATTTGGGTTTTAGGGTTTTTGGGATGGCCGACGTCATAGAGATTTCGAGTAGTGAGGATTCCGGATCTGAAGTGTCGTTCAACGCGGTGGATAGAAATTTTATTGACTCGTTGCGTCCGTCTGCCCGTGCAGGAACCTCACTGCCAGAACCGCTAGAGGTCGAGCCACTGCAGACCATTCCGTGGGACGAAGTTATAGTCATGCATCGCGTCCGGAGAGCTCTAGGGCGGGGGAGGCCGTCGCTGCCCACACTTTGCATGAAGAGCGCGTAGAAAGTAATAGTGCCGCCAGCGGTTCCGCTGGCGGGGGAGGCGTAGAGGGGGAGGATACCGAGTCGGCGTGGGTGTTAGAGGACGGCACCCCTGTTGACGAGGCGGGAGGTAGGATGACCGCTGTTGCCGTCAACCGGCTAAAGCGGGTGTTCCGGTTGCCCGGGGTGGTGAAGTTGCGTCCGCCGACGGTAGAGGAGAAAGCTTCAATCTTGCCAGAGGGCCACGCCGCGGTGCACGAGGCTATATTCCGCGAGGGAGTGACATTACCGCTGGTGCCCAACCTACAGATCCTGGTGTGCGAGTTCGGCATCGCCTTTGGGCAAGTGTGCCCTAACATGTGGCGGTTGTTGCTGGTGCTGAACTAGCAGTGGCGGATGTCTGGTTGCGAAGGACCGACCGTGGCGGAGGTATTACATTTCTACGAACTGGTGTACGTGAAGCGCCAGGGTTGTAAAGGGCAAGTAAACCTCGGTCGTCGCCAAGGAGCGCCCAAGCTGATCGAGAACCTGAGGGACTCAATGTCGTACTGGCGGGGTTCCTTCTGCATTGCCACGGCTGGGTGGGAGTATGAAGCGGGGTCTAACGAGGGGGAGCCGACGTTTAGAATTAAGTCGGAGTTTCAACCCATCCGAGGTTGTTTGTCGTTTCCGCTGACCACGACTGGCGGAGTTTCTGTTTTTTCTCTTTTTTTTTTTTTTTTTTTTTACTCTGTACTGATAATGACCTCTTTTGTGCAGCGGGGTTGCGGTACAACCTGACTCCTGAGGAAGAGTGCCGCGTAGCACGCATCAGGGGTTGTTGGCGGAATCGCAACTTACTGGACTACCGTCTCCTTGCAGGGTGGGAGCTGCTGGTAGCTCAACAACTGACGCGTGCCGTTGGTAAGTACTCTCCGTTGTATCGCATGTTTTGTGACGTTGCCTGATGCTGACCGGCTTGCCATTATATATTTTTGTAGAGACTTTACCGGGAAACAAGGCCAGCCGCGACGCTTTCAAGAAAGCAATGGACCGCGCTGAAATGGACAACTTCCTGGAGGCCATGTATGCTTCCGGGCTGGCGGCGCAGAAAACGGCGGTGGAACTCGAGACGCTGGCGCTAAGCCCGTCAGAGGTTCCCTTGGTGCTACCAATGCCGCACCACTCTCATCTTGGTGGTGACGGGCTTCCTACCGTTCAGGTGGGGACCGGTGCGGCGAGCGAGGCTGTGCCGCGGAAGGAGAGAGCGCCGCCGGTACGGCGCTGGGTACCGAAGAAAGCGGTGCGCCCAAAGGAGGGTGTAACCATAGCGGGGTTGGAGCCGCCGACGGGGGGTGCAAGGGCTGCCGCTGCTGGAGGTACGCGGACCCTTCAGCGAAAACGCCGTCAACCCGACTCGAGCGGAGAAGAGGAAGAGGTGGAGGTCACCCGGGCCAGCGAGCAGCCGAAGATATCAAGGCAGGCTCCTCCCGAGGCTCCTGCTGACTTGGCTACAGCGGTGGGTACGAGCGGCTTAGACTCATTTTCCGCTTACGCCGAGTTCCTCAACCACGGTGAACGGGAGTTCCTGTATCACCTTTGCGAGCGGCTGGGGTTCGGCAGCTTAGAGGGGATAGTTCGGTCGACCGCCGTCAGTGAATCACCGTTCAGCACAGCCTTTGGGCACGTCGCCGTTGGGCTACATGAGATGTTTCAGGCGGCGTCAAAACAGCCCCTGGTTGAGCTGGAGCTGAGGGAGGAAGTGGCGAGCCTACAGAGGGACTTGGGGAAGGCCCAGGAAAAGCTGGCTGATGTCGAGCGACGCTTGACAAAGGCTGACTGCGATGCTGCAGACGCCCGGGGCAAGCTGAACGTTGCCATTGAGCGGCACCTGGAGCAGAATGAGCGGTTCGCCAAGCTGGAGCAAGACATGTCCCTGCTGCGGGATCGGGTGGCCGCTAAGGAGAAGAAAGTTGAGATCCTTCAGCGGGAGTCCACCGCCAAACAGACTGAGATCAAGCGGCTAGAGGCGCCGCTGTTGAATCATACAAGCAGTCGGCGGAGTACAAGAAGGCACTGACCAAAGTAGCGAAGGCGGATGCCCTAGCTAATATGGAGATGCTGCAGCAGAAGGGCGCCATCGACTGGGCGAAAGCGTCGATGCCGGTCGTGCAGCCATCAAAGGAAGCTCGGCCAATAACAAGTACCGCTCCCACTGCTGCTCCCACTGCCTCCCCTGGTCATGTTGAAGGAGCCCGCTCGGGTAGCGGGGAGAGTGGCGGATTCCCAGAGGGCGACTCTCAGCGGACGCCTACTCAGTCTGAGGTGTCTCACGCTGGGCTCTTAGCGGCCCACACCCGGGCGGATGGCATAGTAGAGACCCCCAGTCCCAACGCCCGAGGGTCTGACCAGACGAGCCGTTCACATCCACCGCATACCGCCAGTGGAGATGCTGAAGGTAGCGGAGCTGACCTTGCCAACCCCGCCAACCCTTGAAAGTAGGAGTAGTAAAAATTTTGTAGCTGCTGAGGCATAAATATTTCATGTAATTCTCTTTGGAATATGAATGAAATTTTGGAACCTAAGCTCCTATACTCTGTATTTTTTTTTTTTTGTGATGATGTGTGTACCGCTAGGGGTCTTGACAATTTTGTTTTTGGCCATGAATGAAACATTAAAGGAATTAAAATTGGTCCAAGTGCACAATGTAGCGTACGTAGTCCGCTGACTGGCGTTGCCAGTTGCCCCCAGTGCTAGACTTGGTAACAATGGTTTGAATAATTCCTCGTTTCATTGATAGCTGTCTGAACAGCGTTTACAAAAGCGGGGTCGTACCCGTTGGGTAGCTTCCCTTAGCTAAATATTGAACAAAAATTTAGCTAAGTCAAGATGCTCTTGGGTAGCGGTATGACTATTTGTAGTAATACCGAAGGTGCTCGGTATTCCAGGGGTGGGTCGTTGTGACGCCATCCTTGTCCATTAAGTAGAAGGTGCCTGGGCTCATGACCTTTACAATTTTGTATGGACCTTCCCAAGTTGGGTGGAGTTTTGTTGGCGGTGGTATGACTTCTTTCATTACCCAGTCCCCCAGTTGGAGGTTGTGGGCTTTGACCCTGGCGTTGTAGAAACGCGATACCCGTTGCTTGTTCTGGAGATTGCGCAAATGGGCTGTGTCTCATTTTTCCTCAAGGAGATCCCTGTCGAGGTTAACGTCGTCGCTGTTGGTTTCGGGGCAATAGCCTTAGACCCTAGTGGTTGGTTGGGTTACCTCGATAGGTAGGACGGCCTCAGTTCCGAACATCATACAAAAGGGGGTTTCACCTGTGGCGGAAGTTGGGGTTGTCCTGATGGCCCATAGAACTTCCGGGAGCTTTTCCGCCCATAAAACCTTGGCCCGATCGAGCTTCTTCTGCAACAGCTTCTTGATTATCTTGTTTGCTTCCTCGACCTGGCCGTTGGTTTGGGGGTGAGCGACTGATGCAAAACGCATCCTAGTGCCCAGGTTGGCGGTGAAAGAGATGAGTTCCTTATTGTTGAACTGTGTGCCGTTGTCTGTGATGATTGCATGTAGGACACCGTAGCAGCAGTAGATGTTCTTCCAGAGGAAGTGAATTACCTTGGCGGTACTTATTGCCGTTCTGCCTCTATCCATTTGTTGTTGTAGTCGATGGCGACAATGATGTATTTGAACTGACCTTTGGCGGTTTGGAATTTTCCCATCATGTCCAGGCCCCATGTTGAATGAATCCAAGGACCGACGATAACTGACAGAGGTTCCGCCGGGGCATGTGGAAGATCAGCATATTGTTGGCATTTGTGACAAGATTTTGATATCCGCTGGGCGTCATCCCCTAAGGTAGGCCAAAAGTAGCCTTGTCGCAATGAAGTCTGCCACCGCCTGGCCCTTTATGGCGGTTCGTGGTTTGTAATCTATGTCGAACTCGCTAAGCTCGATGGCCCACTTGCTGAGGCCTCCCGAATGTTCAGGATTCTGCATTACTTGTCTCAGCGGTTGATTGGTTAACACATGGATTGTATGGGCTTGGAAGTACTGGCGGAGGCGTCTGGCTGCAACGATGAGTGCGAGAGCAAGCAGCTCCAATGGAGGATACCGTGTTTCTGCTCCGTTCATGCCCCTACCGGCATAGAACACCGGGAGCTAGTCCTGGCCCTCCCGCCGGACTATGGCGCAGCTTACTGCTGACTGAGATACCGCTAGGTAAATGTATAATGTTTCTCCTTGCACAGGGATGGAGAGGAGTGGAACTGTCGCCAGGTATTCCTTCAGGCCTTGGAACGCCGCCTGGCACTCTGGGTTCCAATCGATAACCTTCTTGTGGGTTGTTTTAAGGACTTTGAAAAATGGGGCGCACCTGTCGGTCAGTCTGGAGATGAATCGAGACAGGGCAGTTAGCTTGCCCTGGAGGCATTGGACGTGCACCTTCCATTCCCGATCTTTTAAGTTGAGGATGGCTTGCACCTTGTCAGGGTTGGCCTCGATGCCCCGCTCAGTGACAATATACCCCAGAAATTTGCTGGCGGTGACACCAAAGAAACATTTTTCTGGGTTGAGGCGCATACCATAGGTCAGGAGGATGGCTACTATGATTTTTAAGTTTGCCACATGTCCGCTGGCTCTAATACTCTTGACCAACATGTCGTCTACGTAGACCTCGATTATCTTGACCAGATGTTCCGCGAACATGGCGTTCATCAGTCGCTGATAAGTTGCCCCTACGTTCTTCAAACCGAAAGGCATCACGTTGTAACAGTATAGGCCTTTGTCTGTGGTGAAGGTGGTGCACTCCTGGTCGTCAGGATGCATCCTGATCTGGTTATAGTCAGAGAACGCATCCATCATGCTGAGAAGCTTGTGTCTGGCGCTTGCGTCGACGAGCTGATCAATGCGGGGTAGTGGGAAGCTGTCTTTCAGGCATGCCTTGTTATGATTTTTGAAGTCGACGCACATCCTCCACCTGCCGCTAGCCTTTTTGACCATAACCAGGTTGGAAATCCACTAGGGATAGATGACCTGGAGGATGAAGCCAATGCCCTGGAGCTTAGCAACCTCTTCTCTTATAGCACGGTACTTCTCTTCGTCGAAGGCTCTGCGTTTCTGTTTGATAGGGTAGAAGGATGGTTTGATGCTCAACTTGTGTGAGATGATTTCAGGGGAGATTCCTGGCATGTCTGCATACGACCAGGCAAAGACCGTAGCGTTGTCACGTAGGAACTGAGTGAGCTCCGCCGCCAGCTCTGGGTCTAACTGAGCTCCTATGCGGACTGTCCGCTCAGGGTGCTCATCAGAGATGCTGACAACCCTTAGTGATGTTTCTGGGTTGACCGGCTCTTTCCTTACGTACTTCTTTTCGTCTTCCCTAGGGTCCTCAAAAATGTTTGGTGGCGGTGCCTGGCTGCCTACCGCCAGGATCTCATAGCGGAGGGTTGATTGTGCTATAGTAGTAGAATAACACTCGCGTGCCAACTGTTGACTTCCCTTGATACAGCCTGTGCAGTTGGATGTGGGGAATTTCATGAGCAGCATGTACCCGGCGATGATGCACTTGAGTTTGTTGAGCGCTGGCCGACCAATGATGGCGTTGTATGAGCTGAAACAATCGACAATTATGAACTCCGTATGTATTTCAGCCATACATGGACTAGTGCCGATAACTAGCCGCATATAGTCAGAACCCAGAGGTTGCGTGACGTCACCGGAGAAGCTGAGCAGTAGTTTATGATCTTGGAGCAATTTTCTGTTTCGCTTAAGGTCGTTGTAACAACCACTGAATATAACGTTGACAGCGGACCCGCTATCAACTAGGATTCTTCCCACTGACATTTTGCCGAGAATGGCGTCGATCAAGAAAAGATCGTCATGGGGCAGATGCACTCCGCGTTCCTCCTCCTCTGAGAAGGTAATAGGCTCCCAACCAGCCCTTGGGAGTTTGGCGGATCTTTCATAGCAAATGTTGCAGACTTCCTTTGGGTGGTTAGCTCTTGCATAATGCTTTCTAGCTCTATGAGACATGTTGGTGATTGGAGCACCTCCGTCGATGGTGTTGATGCGGCCCATGGGCTCAATATCAGCGATCACAGGTAGCGGTTGGCGCACCTTGAACTGCTCAAGCTTGTCGTCACGGTATAAGGTCTCAATGGCCATTTTGAGGGCGTTGCAGCTGTTGGTATTGTGACTGCTGTCTTCGTGGTATTTGCACCACCTGCCGATGTTTCTTGGCTTTCCTGTTTTTGGGTACTTCCCCCGGGGTGGCGGTGGGATCTGATCCTTACACTGATTGTATATTTCTTCATACGAGGCCGTGAGGACTGTGAACACTGCATACCGCTGGGAAGACTCCGTATGTTTGTTGCGGTTGTCCCCTTGGGATGGGCGGTTCCCCTTGTAGTGTTGGTCATTCTGCCGCTTTTTTTGGTACTGGCCCTGTTGCCATTCCCGCTTTTTGTCAGTTGGCGGAGTGTTGGAGGTTTTGTTAGCGGTCCCCTGCTGACTGGATGAGGGTTGTACTGACTTTGCCAATGCTGCTGGTGGCGGTGGAGTCTCTCCATATGTGATGAATTCTGCTTGGGCATGAATGACCACCTCACTCATGAGGTGGTCGTATACCGCATTTGGA
This sequence comes from Rosa lucieae, assembly GCA_024704745.1. Taxonomy (NCBI): domain Eukaryota; kingdom Viridiplantae; phylum Streptophyta; class Magnoliopsida; order Rosales; family Rosaceae; genus Rosa; species Rosa lucieae. The sequence goes on from JANPXK010000921.1 coordinate 75,219, forward strand.
TGATTGTAGTTGAGGTGATAGAGAAATGGCCCTTTGAGGAGTCCCTACTTAAAAGTCGCCGAAGCCATTGTTTTATCAAGATCACGGCATTGAGATGACGCCGCTTGCCACCTTGTGACGAACGCCTTTAGTGTTTCCTCCGTGCCTTGTTTGACGTTGAACAATTGGCTTGTGTTGTGGTGCCCGGCGGACAGTAGGATGAACCGGGAAAGGAAAGCGTGCGATAATGCTTGGAATGAGTCAATGGATCCGGGCGGGCATTCGAAGAACCAATTCATTGCCTCATTATCCAGAGTTTCACTGAACAAGTAGCACAGGGTGGCGTCATCGAATCCCTTGTTGTTGGTGACTTTCTTGAAGGTGTCCATATGGACGAAGGGATCAGTCTTACCGCTGTAATGTGACATTTTTGGAGTCTTTGCATACGCCGGTCTGACGGCCAGCAAAATTGCAGATGTAAATGGTCCTGGCCTGGACACGAAAAGAGGATTTGCAGTTGGTACTGGGGTTCCTGACTCCGCCCGGATTAACCTTTGTTCCAATTGTTGCATCCTTTCCAGTATTTGAGTGGTTGCATCGCCAGCGGGGTCCAGCCTGGTACTCCACTGAACTGATCCTCGTCTGGGTTTCCCTCTGTTCTTGCTCGAGGTCTCGAGCGGTGAGTGTGCAGTGATGACTCTGCCTCCTGTTCCAACATTAGCTGGGGTACAGGGGGTGGTCCCATTCCCGCTAGCTCTGGTGGGTGCAGCGGGACCTGCATATGCACGACAGGTGCCGGTGTCAATGCTCCTGTGCCGGGTCGGCTGTGCCTAGCGCTTCATGACTGCTCACTTCGTGCCGGGTTGGCGGTTGCCTCCAGCGTTTTCTTTAGCTCCTCAAAGCGGGACACGAGCGTGGCCACTTGCTGTTGGGCCTCGGCCTTCTCCTTGAGTTCTTGTTCACGCTCTCTGTTTGCCTTGTGAAGATCCGCCAGTGCTAGTTCATACGGAGAGGCGAGGTCTTGGCCTGGCGGGCGGCTGCTACCTGGGTTTGCCTCACCGCCGGGGTTGACCGGGGTGGTGAATAATGCGCGGTTATTGCCTACCGCTGGGTTGGTGGGTTGGGGAATGGCGGACTGGTCTGCCTGCTCGTCAGCGTCTTCCCTGCTACCGCTAGTCATGGTGATTGTGGCGGGATGTCCTTTTGTTCAAGGATTCCCACAGACGGCGCCAATGTTAATGCTCAAATCCGGCGGTAGCCGGCTTCTTGTTTAACGCGGGTCCAGTAGGCAGACCGCTACTACGAGGATTAGATGACTTCGGCTTGCTGCAACACGAGAGACAGGGCGTCAGAGGGAGACCGCGCTGGGCGGTCTTCACTTCTCCGATGCCTAAGTCAGTCACTGTATATGGGTAGCATAATAATAAATGAGTAGTAATTGCGTAATTAATGAGGAGAGAGGAGAGATGAGAGAGGAGAGAACCTTTTATAGGTGAGGAAAAGGTTGATCTTCTTCTTGTTTCCGATGTGGGACTGACTGATGTGCTTCGATTCCCAGCTTCTGGAGCTTCTGATACTGTTTTGATGCGGCGCGTCAGCGGTGATCTGGGGGCTGTCCAGGGTTCGAGCGGTAGCCTGCTTGACGGTGCCTTCACAGGTTACCCCCTTGGTGGGAGCCGGTACCTCTGGCGGTACCGTGAGCGTGGCTCATTATAGCTAATTATGCTCGTTCTGGCACATATGTAAGTACAAAAACATAGGCTGCTCTCTCGACTGCACATCGACTGCATATCCCTACACATCGACACCTAGCTATCTCTCTCTCTCTCGACTGCACATCGACTGTATATCCCTCTCTCGACACTTAGCCATCTCTCGACTGCATATCCCTTACCGGGGCCAAAATCTGCCAAGTAGGGATCTGGCTTGCTGCTATCATGCTTTGCTGCTACCGGTCTCGACTCTCACTCCCCTTTCGGATCCGTTTTGGTTCCAGAGTTCCAGGCTCCAGCCACCTCCCCTTTTAGTCTGCTTGAGCCACCTCCTCTGCCACCGAGTCACCTTCACTGTAAGTCTATGTCTCTGATCTCTGCGACTCCTTCAAGGCTTCAATCCCTGAATCTTAGGTAAACATCGATTACCCAGTACCCATGCTGATGATGTTTGATAATTGGGAATGGGTTGTCCAGATTTGTGAATCATGATGTTTGGTGTTTTGGGTGTATTTCTCCTCTCTTCCTCCGTGGTTCTCTTTTGCTCTTCTTATTCTTATTGTTCATTTTCGAGTTGTTTGGTCTTCTTTCGTGAATACCCAGAAACCATCTTGCCAAAATTAGCACGAAATAGAAGTTAAAATTAGATCTTGATTTTCTCGGGGTGGGAATAGTTTACTGCTCTGTTACTAATGGCTATAGGAGTTTCCTGGAGGATCAAACCCCAGTTCAGGAGCTGATAAATCTGTTTGGGATTTTTTAAGGGTTATTTTTTTTTAGAAAATTTGAAATTCTGGGATTCGGGAGTTGCAATTGGTTGTGAATGATGGATCTGCGTCAAGCTCTTTTGTTGTGTTTTACAACTTGGGGTTGAGAAATTTTGAGCAAAAGTTGAATGCTTTGCTTTAGGTTTGCTCAGAAGATGTGGGAATAATGGAAAAAAGAGGAAAGTTTTCAATTTCTTATTATGGATTCTCTAGGAATGAGGATGAAAGAAATGATTGAAGTGAACTGCACTTTGTTGACTTTCTTCTCCTTTTGTTGGCTTTCATCGTATTTTATTAATTTGATAGGACACTGATTTTTGTTGTGGGTCTTACAACATTTTCTTGAATTTTATGGTCTTGTTGAACTACTTACCTCAGTGGCTATTAGTCTTCAGAGCTCACGGTTGAAAATTGATAAGAAAAAGAAATTAGACTTTCAGAAGTGAAATGAGGAAAGTCTATGTAGTTCTTTGTTTTAGAGAACTAGGTGGTTGATAAAAGAAAAAAACAAAAATGAACTCTAATCTGTACTAGGCTATAGCCAATAGAAAAGCAAAATGTTTTATTCTCATTTGGGATGTGATTATTCTATGATCATCATGTGAAGAGTCCTCCCTGATTTGGGCTTGTTTTTTTGCTTTTCTGGGTGTTCTATGTTGAAGATACTTGGGCATTTTACTCAGCCTTCGGCCTCTTACTCAGATCCAATTATATATATATATATATATAACAGAGTTAACTTTCAAACCGAGTCCTTTTAACATGTGAAACCTAAGGCAACAGCCTTGCTCGCCTTTTAACATGTGAATTTTGATTTGTTTTTTGAATACAAATGAAATGTGCTTGAGTAATTTGGGTTTCTGCTGTTGATTAAAAATGAAATGTGCTTGCGTAATTTGGGTCTCTGCTGTTGATTAAAAATGAAATGTGCTTGAGTAATTTGGGTTTATGCTGTTGATTAAAAATGAAATGTGCTTGAGTAATTTGAGTCTAGGAACAAGCTAAGGTAGTAGGTTTAAATTATCAAGAGGAGTTTGTGGTTGTGTCAATGATGGAGAAGGTTAGTTGATTCTGCTGCAATATATGTGAAGAAGCAAAGTTTGTGAAATTTAATTACATGGAGAGAATCATTAGTACTCATCACTACCTTTCATGATTCATACATCCCCATGTCCTTGAAATTTCATTCATAGTCCCTGAGCCTCAACAATATATCTCTTTTATATATTGCATTGTATAGCATTAATTAACCTCTAATAGTAGAGTTTATGGTCAACAACTCATATATTTGCTGCATATAGATGGCAACTCATCATAAACATCAGCACTACTCAATTTTCAGGTTTTTCTGTTTCTTTCTTTTTTTGGCTTATAATACCTAAATATTCATATACAAGAACGATGCAGCAGTACTATTTCATTTAATCAAATTTGGTTTTTCATGACACAAATTTATCTCATTCCTGCTCAAATTACACGCGCTGACGAATGATTAATTTTTTTTTGGTGCAGATGATGATAATGAGTGTGTAGCTTTGGTGGTGGGAGTACTAGGTAATTGAACTTTCTATCCATCTCTGAAATGGCTGTTGGTTGTATATTGGGAGCTAGCTAGTTGCCTGCTACTTTGAGAACAGAACACTGTCCTATTTGCAGCGTCAACAACACCATCAATTCTCATCTGGGTATTTCTTTTTCTTATTTTTTTTTCTACTCTTGTTTTTTTTACTGTCTGATTATATCTTATACATGAGTCACTGTCTGTCAAAGATTAATGCAATGCCTTTCTCAACAACAATAGTGGAGTAGATTATGTACATCTGCTGACATTTTATGATTTCAGTGATTGGAATTCGATCCACTGAGCTTATTGTGTACATTTGCTGACATTTATATATGCCTGTCCTTCAGTTGAATTGGTATATATGTATGAATTGGTAGATATATAGATGCTTTCATTAATTGGAAAAGCATGTCATCCTTTAAGAAAGGATCTTAATTATATATTAGAGATAAATTTAAATGGTTGCTTTAGATTTTTTTTTTTTTTTTTTTATGACAAATGGTTGCTTTTGATTTCCAACCAATAATGTCATAGCAAGCTAGGTCTGATGCATTATGTACATCTGCTGCAGTAAATCACCTTTCATTTTGCTTTATTAGAAGTGATCATCTTTAGTATAATATAATATGGTACAAGAATATAGTTTTCACTCCCGTACCATTATCTATCTTTAGCAATTTCTCATTTTGATATCATCAGAATATACTCTATAAAGAGACTTCACACTTGCGCATACTTCTCTTTGTGGCTTTTGATATCATCAGAATATACTCTATAAAGAGACTTCCCTTTGTGGCTTTTGTTATTGAATTGCTGCATTTATGGTTTTAGGATTACTCTATGATGACAACATGATACTTGCAGATCATATTATTTTTGGTTACTTTCTTTTGATATATTTATGTTACTTGCAGATAATGATATTTTTCTTGCTTGCTTCTAATAACATGTTTCTTCTAATATATTCTCTGGCAAATTCATTGAGCATGTTGTGCATGTGGGGTGAGGTCGGATTCAAAGATAGGAAGGCTATCACCATTCAAATTGAGGCTGAAGTATTTGACCGTGCACGGAAAACATTTATACTACGGCAAGATGTGCACAGAATTGCAACCATGAATGAATTAACTGGCAACTGCATAGTGATATACCAGAGGTAAAAAAAAAATGATTTATTTCTAGTAAGTACTATGTGTTATCTCATTGGTGTATCAATGTGAATAATCTATTGCTGAATTCAAATTGGTGTATAAGCTTGTAATTAGGTACCTCTATGATGTCCTGAGTCAATATAAAATGTTGGATATGGTTGCTTTTGTTGACCCTGTGATGATTGGTGCAATTGGGTGTGGGAAAGGCCAAGAAACGTCCCAACATATAAAGGAGAGGCTGGTATCTGCAAAACCTGGACAGATTTTCAAGCTGCCGTATAACTCAGAGTAAGTAATTTTATAACTGAATGCTAGCAACTGTTATATATGTAATAACTTGCTTGTAGTGATACATGTGGACTGATAATTAAAATCATATTATATTGTTATATAGTAAACATTGGGTGCTGACTGTTGTGGATCCCGAACAAGAAATTGTTTATTTTATGGATCCCATGAAGAGGTGGTTACCCATCGGAGAATGGGTTTCCATTGTTGATAGGTAAGTTACAGTCATACAAGGAATAATGCAATGTTGAGTACAATGGCTATTTCTTGAAACCTGATAGTTTGTGCATCTATTCTGTTTTAGTGCAATATCTATGTATAATGCACACAAGGGTAGGAAAGGCTGAAGTTCACCTATATGGAAAAATTTGTCAGTAGAGGATTCTGGAAGCAAATTTGTATTAGGTTCCATGATTATTAATTTTGGATTCTTTTGTTTTCGCTATGTTGGATTCACTTCTGTTAGGGTATTCCTCCTCAACCGAACAATAAGGAGTGCGGCTATTTTGTCCTGCGATACATGAGAGACATCATTGAGGATAAAGACTTTTCATTTGTTAACAAGGTACAATAAAGCTTGTTTATTCTATTTATGTTCCAATGAGCTTTTTATGGTAATTTTGACATGGGTTACTTGAATTCTTTTCAGTGGGAGAGAAGAAGCAGCCTTGTTTATACCCAAGTGGATATCGATGAGATAAGGAATGAGTGGGCTAGATTTGTGGTTAATAGATACGTGTAGGAGCCATCACTAGCTGATGTTTTTGGAAAGCATGATGAAATTTTGCTTGTGCTGATAGATATCACATGAAACAATTATCAGCTTTTGATTCATTCATGCATCCGTCTAGCTAGACTAGGATTGCTTACTTTGTTTGTCTAGTAGTTTAATTATCTAGTTAGATGTTTGGTTGTACTTGACAAATGCAACTATATAGTTACACTAATTATATGGATCAATGTGGCTTTATATGTATTGTTCATTTGGTAATATATGTACTGTTTTTGTGGTAAAATATATGCTGCATTGTTTCTGGAAAATTGTTCCAAGCTAGCTAGTTAGGTAATGAATGAACAAACAACAGTTCACAAGAAGTTGTGAGAAGCAAGCTCAGACAACACAACTTCAAATAATCACACAACTGGTTTATAATGTTCACACAACAGTTGATAAAAAAAATATGTTGTCTGAGAGAACCTCATACAATTTGTTAAGGCAATCCAAGTTGTCCAAGGTTAAGTCATACAACACAAGACAAAACCATGTGTTGTATGATGATAAAAGAGTTCAAAATTGAGGCTTCTCCTACAATAGTCACTGGTTGGTACCCAATTTGATTACAATATTCACACAACGGATAACCAAATATAGTTGTTGTGTGAACTAACAACTAACAACAAAAGAAAACAAAATTCTGTTGGGTGAGATTCATAACACACAACAGAAATAAAATGATCACTATTGTTTGAGTAATCAACAGACAAGCGAGATAATTTTACTTTAGTTGTGTGTTACTTACCTCAGACAACAAATATTAAGTTATATCTGTTGTCTGTTATTAGTTTCAGACAACAAAGAATGAGTTATATCCGTTGTCTGTTATTAGTTTCAGACAACAAAGAATGAGTTATATCTATCGTGTGTTATGAATCTCAGACAACAAAGAATGAGTTATACTAGTTGTGTGTTATGAATCTCAGACAATGGCAAATTTCCTTTTCTGTTGTCTGACTGTGCCGCGGCATCCCCGCTCATGCCATGCCAGGCACATGCCTGTGCAGAATTCACACAACAGAAACTAATATTATGTTGAGCAAAGTACTACCACACAATGGTGAAATCACCGTTGTCTGATGTTTCAATCACACAACACTCACTTAGACCACGGTGAGCTTGGTCATCACACAACACATATCCACCGTCGTCTGATGACCTTTTTGTAGTAGTATTACTTCCATAAAATTATTTGTATTTCTTCTTTTGCTTGTAAGAAGGGATAAGAGTGATTTACCTTCGTGTTGAGTAAACCAAGGAAATCATCATGCACTCATTTGAATCTCTAGTAGATTGGAGCAACAATATTGATCATAGCAACCTCCACAGTCCACACTATCGATCTTAGAGGCCCCAAGTTCTTCTTCACGTACTCGTACAGATTCAGCACACACATCATCATGTAAATCACTGCCATCCTCAAAACCTTCAGGTGCTTCAACTCCTTCTGCAACAAAATTCAACCAAAGGAAGAGAATCAAAACACACCGTTTGAGATATAGAACAATGAAACTGAACCATAATCAATTTCTGCTGCACAGTTTTTCAGAGACAATAAATCAAACAGTTCATCATCATCAATTTTGGAAAAGGCTCCATTACTAGACTCACCTTAGCTCTGCTTTCCCCAGCGTTCATAGGCTCCATTCCCTAATGATCTCATGCAAAAGAAATTAAGAAAAAGACCAAATTTGACGCAACTTAAAGTGTAACATTTAGGCAAGAACAGTTTGGCTTTGAGGATTTACGAAAAATTCATTTGTGCAACAATGGAGTTAAAAATTTTCAGAATAGAAGCTGACATATCAAGGTACGACATACTAAAATTCAAATTAATCGAAGTTCAAGAAGTAAGGGAAACGATGTATGCAAATAGACTGAACTGTCAGGTTTTAGAAAAATATAGCAGCAGCAAAGTCAAAATAGAAAATCCACCAAAAATTCATTTTATGACCAATTGACAAGAAATCAATTTTGAAACAACTATTGGAATGTCTAGTTCAATATATACAAATAACTTAGGTTAAATAATTCAAATAGAAGTTCAAATCTCAGCAGAAAATTAGAGGGTACACTAAAAATTCTGGAACTTTGCCAAAGCAGACCAGACTCAAAAGAAAAATCACTAAATATTCATTACACATCGAAATAAGGTGAAACTTTCCAGATTATTTTTTCTAGCAGTACATAAATATATCAAAATTATTTCATGACATTTGGAGATCAGTAAGTTATTTAACAGATCAGTAGCTTTCTCAGAAAATTCAGAAAAGCTGTTTTAACCACAATATAAAGTTTTGCTTTTAAAGTTGGTTTGTTTTAAGAGTAAACAAGAGAGACACAACAAAAAGAACTAGCTTACAAGCCAAAAGAATAGCTACTACATTGGAGAGTAAACAAGGGAATACAAAGAGGATGCATGAAGCATTACAACCCCATTTGGCTTTTCATATCCCATGTAGTAACTAAACTAAACCATCTACGTACAATCTAGTTAGATGTTTGGGGTGTGACTCTCTGCTTGTCAAATTGCCCTTTAAAATTGCAGAGGAAAACATTCCAACACAATCACACCAATTACATACCAAATCAGAATCAAAGCTATAGAGAAAAGTTTGCTTTCCCTACCTCAAGCCATAGCTTTCAGCAGCTCATACAGCCAATCAATTGCTACAAAAAATAAAATTCCAGTTGCTAACACCCACTTTGTATTTCACAAATCCAGCCACCTACACCAAATTTACAACAAATCACACCCAAACTCTTGGAATGACTGGAACAGAACGAACTTACTTGAAAAGATAGAAAATTTGAACTTACTGGAGATAGCTGCATACAAAGAAGGATTTCAGTGTTCTCCACCAACCATTTAGCTCCATCCTTCATAAATCCCCTATAGCTGCTGTCAAACTCCTTTTTGAACATAAGCAGTCTAAAATTGCAATAAGCTTGTTAATATAAACTTTCTTGCATCGAACTATATGTAAATATTCAACAACATTTACATGCTTATATATCAACATGATCTAGTAGAAGAACAACAATGAAATTATTGTTAAAACCATGATTTTTTCAATACAAATCAGTTTTAATTGAACGAAGAAAGAGTTCTTGTCAAACAACATGGAAATCAAAAGATTCAAAACCCCAACACATAAATCCATTTCAATCGAAGGAAAACCACAACACTAAATTGAAGACAAAACCCCAATGTAGCTATATCCATTTCAATCACCCCATCCCCAAATAGAAGAAAAACCTAATCGAAATCAAACCCTAAAATTGAAATTTTGGATAATAAGCAAACCCAAAATCTGCAGATAAAACCCTAAAAGGCTAAAAATCTATCGAAGATTGAACCCAATCGAAAAACTAAACTAAAAAACAATTGAAACCCTAAATTGCTTACCAATATCTGAATCAAAAATAGCTCTATTTGTTGCTGGAGAGCTCCATTAATCCAGATACAAAAGATGAAGTACAGGCTAAGAAGAAGAATCCAGAGAGTGAGAAGATGAAGGAGAGAGGCTGGTGTTTGAGTTTTTTCGTTCTCGCGAGTTCTAACTAGGTCAAGCTGAGAGAGTTGAAGGACTAGAGAAAATGACTTTAATTGGGTGTCGAGGTCTATCTCTATATCAAAAAGCACAAGTCAAAATAACTTGAAAAATTTTAAAACAAGCTTCACACTTAGACAACATTTAAATGTTGTCTGAATGTTGCAACATTTTCCAGTCAACTAGGGCTTGGCTATTTGAGAGGGAAAAGTACTTAATAAACTTTTGGATATCCCTCCAAATTTAAGATAGGAAATTACCCAACGACAAAAATGTGTTGTCTGAATGCTCACCATTTGTCCAAATTAAACTAGTATGGTTTTAGTCTATATTCAGACAACAGAAACAAAAATTATGTCGTCTGAAAAACTCAGATGACATAAAACAATACTTGTGTCGTTTGAAAGCCTTTTTGGCATAGTGGAAGTTCCTTTTCTTTAGATTCTGCTAACTTAATTCACTTTGGACAACATCTACTTTAAGTTATCTATTGTCTTTTCTGGTGTTCAGACAACAGGTTTATTAGCTCTTGCTCTTATCCAAATTTTCTTCAAACGACAGAATCTTGTTGTTGTCTGATACCCCCCATCAGAAAGCACTCACTTAGTCGACAGCAAAGAGAGGCATCGGATGACAACGAAAAACTGTCGTCTGATCGTATTAATGGCGTAGTGAGACTCAACTGTTCTTATATAGCTCATGATGCATTGTGATATTGATCTTTATCCTATAGGAACCTTATTATCCAACTGTCAGACTATGCTTCATTCCTTTGAATTTCATTCCATATAACACATTTATCGGGAGCGAAATATGGTAGCTAATGCTTATCTAAAAGAAGTACTGATCAAGAGCAAGGATTATGCAGGTGTTCTTCAACTCCTTCCTTTATTTGTCAAGTCATGCTTGATGACATTGATGGCATTACTAGGCCAAGAGTGTTCAAATTAGCTGAGGCTATTTAGCTGTTAGTTTTTTCTTGTTCTGGGTCTTGGACATCCATTGTACCAAAAAAAAAATATAAAACCCCAGGTTTCATCATCAAACTAGTGTAAAAATTGTCGACTGCTACACAGTTTTTCATTATATGAGAAAAAGAAGCCTTTTTATAGGACCTTCTTATCTAGCGAAAAATAATTGACAGCAAAATTCGAATCAATGACAATCAAACCAGGCAACCCCAAACTCTAAACAGAATCATCTTTTTTCATTTCAAAAGACAACAGAACATTATAAAATAGAAAGCACAAAATCTGAAGGCACAGGCAGTAATTTTGAAATCATACTAGTCCGGCCAGCAAGAACAATACCGATTTTACACTAACATTAAACTCGAACCATAATCTACGAATCGGAGCTAAACAACCAAGCAATTGTGAGATCAGCAAGAAGGAGGAATCAATTACATAATACTAGCTACTTGTATGCAAAAGTGCAATAACCTAAGTAAATTCCGGAGGAAAATAATCATAACCGATTGAGAAATGCACAAAGCAAAAGGCGAACTGGATTAGAAATCAAACTGATTTTCTCTGCTGCCGAATCCGAAAGCCTAAGCATTATGAAACTATTAGTACCAGGAAGACTTACATATTTCAAAGTCAGTGTACATACCTCCACTATTATGGAGGATTTGCTATGTCATCAAGCATATGTGACACCCTCTTTGGGGGACTCAAGCCATGGTGGGACCCAACAGCGACATGCATCCCGTAGCCCGATGTTCAAGCTACGCCACGGTAGTTGGAAGAGGCCAATACCTCGTCGGGAAGCCACCTTCCCGGCCTTGCCAAGTTGCCTCCATAATAAGCCTTTCTACACTAGAATAGTAATCTTTTGCATCCCACATTGGAAAACATTAAACATGTAAAGGAGAGGGGTTCCCTTACCTATAAAAGGGACCCCTCCTCTCACTTAAAATCCACTCCATTACATTTTCATGTAATCCTCTTGGGCTGCAAGGCCTAACACATATAGTTAAACATTTCAAGTGGACGTAGTCTCCCTCTAAGGCGGGAGACGAACCACTATACTTCTTGTGTCTCGATTACTCTCTCTCTCTCTCTATTTCTCTAACGTTAATTAGAGTCTTCGGTTTCTAAACATTAATAGCCAGCTACGAGAGAGATTGCTGAAGATGGAGAGCAGAGAAAGAGAGAGAGAGAGAGAAGGCGCTCGTCTTTCACTATAAAGCTCTAAACACAAACTCAGTGTGCGTTTTGGACTATTTATAAGACTGGAAGGATAGATTAGCTCACTGTTTCTAAAGCTAATCAAATACATTTGGACTTGACCGTAACGGTTAGAAATCTAGTATTCCCTTTTTGTACAACCCACACTGTTTTTGTATTTTTTTTTTTCTTTTTTTTTTTCACTCACACTATTTTTGCACACAATTTTTTTCTATTTTTCCATTTTCTATTTTCTTTTCTTTTGGTGACCCTAATCCATATTGACTTTGAATAATTCTTTTGATATTTGGAACATGTTTCTAGGGTCACCTTTTTCTTTTCATGGCTACAACGCGTAGCTCACACACACAATATTCTATCCCACCTCACACTTATTATTATTATTATTTTTTGTAATATCCTCAAACCCATGTACAAGCACAAAACTAATAATAGGATACACATTGCTTACCACTTGGCTTAGAAAGGGTAGGAAATGTGTTTAAGTTTTAAGAAGTTAGACATTTGTGGTGGTGAAGAAATGAAAAGGCTAACACAATTTAGTTAGGCTCAAATTGGCTTACTAATGGATTTTTATTTTCAAGGACAAAAGCTATTTGGCCATGGTAGATTCCTAATGCCTTGGTCTTCCCCAATAACAACTCATGCTTTTGATATAAAGTCTTGAAAGATTTGGAGCAAGTTCTAGATTACATGCACAATGAATTGATCACACAATGAAAGAACTAGTGCATTTTGACTATGTATGCACTCTCTTAGGCTCAAAAGCTCACATAATTAGGCATAGATAGTTTCAACAAATTTGATCCTCATCTTTCCCACATGAATGCATCTAAAATGACATAGGCAATATGAGTTTAAATGCATGTGAGCACAAAATGCCAAATCTATTTATTAAATAAGCATTGATCTTCAATCGCTAAACATGCTCAAAATTAATCAATCCAATTAGACATAAGTTTGGTCTCATCGTCAAGGGTTATTTCGGTTTAGGAACCACGCAAGCAAGCCAAAGTCTTTTTGTATTTTTAAAAAAATTTCAATTTTTATAGATTTTTCAATAAGGGCAACAAATGAAGAAAAGGATAAGGAATGTAATTACTTAGCCTTACCACCTCACACTTAAATCACACATTATCCTCAATGTGCCGTTATGAACAATTGTGAAATATGTGCAAAGCGTAGGACCAAATAAAAACTTCCTAATGCCAGTCAATATAATTTATTAACAAACTAAACATTGACTTAACAAGCACCTCACACTTAAAACATCATATAGTCCATAATGTATAATAAAGCTATTGAGTTCCTATCAATGTTTTGCGGAGCATGCATCATTAAGGCCGTAACTAACATTCAAAACAACTAAACTAACATGGCAAGAGTGAACGGGTAGCCACCTCACACTTGAAGTTTGGATAATCAGTTCAATAAAAGCTAAATGTTTTGTGTCTTATCCATTGACCAAGGGTGAAAAGGCTATCCATTGCTCAACTTGCCACAAGCATAACAACCCAAAAAGACAAAGAAATACAAACAATTCATGATAGGAAAAATAAAAAGTAGAGTTAGAGAAATACAAATTCTTTGTAGATCGATCCTCCATTTAGCTCTGTAGTTCAAAATAGGTGATAACCTCACAAGGCCAAGTTAGGCACTTGCCATGAGATCCCAACTAGGGGCATGTAAATATCCAAGCAGATTTTCTTAAATTATATTTGTTTCATTAGGCCTAAATTTTAAACATTTAGGGGTTTTTGGTTTACAACTAAATAATTAATTAACATAATGGACGTGTAATGGATCTTGAAGTCTCGGGGGTCATATCGTTACAGTCACGTTTGTAAGGTTTGACCGAGTGAAGTTCTGTCTTTTCAAAGTTACCGCCCTACTAAAAAAAATATTCTTGTGATAGGTCCTGTTCCTGGTCAGAAATATAGTGAAATCACCTTTCCTATTCTTTCCCCGGACCCCGCTACTAAGAAAGATGTTCACTTCTTAAAATATCCCATATACGTAGGTGGGAACAGAGGAAGGGGTCAGATTTATCCCGACGGGAGCAAGAGTAACAATAATGTTTATAATGCTACAGCAGCAGGTATAGTAAGCAAAATCATACGAAAAGAAAAGGGGGGATACGAAATAACCATAGTGGAGGCATCAGATGTTGAATTGGCCCCTCTCAGGCAAATTTCACTAAGATTTGACTATATTAAGCTCATTCTAGTATGCATATTACTGCATTGATTCTATCATAACTCAAGCAACAAAAGGATGACTTCAAAGCTAGATTAGGCAATCAATTAATTTCTCTTATACTACACAATATCACAACCTATTATTCTGACATTTAGAATCATTTCACCAGGTTGGTGCAAATTCAAATCAAACGGCGCTAAAACGGATTCAAAGCAAGTAGCTACACTATTATCAGTCAACTTATTTTTTATCTTTTACTAGAAATTATAGTATCGCCAACACAGTGATTCATCTGAATTGAAAACCTGTTCCGATTAAAAACAGTAACATACTAACGAATCTATAGTAATATAAAAACGAAAAATCCAGCAACTCTCTCTCTCTCTCTTGGAAAACCCTAGAGAATGCTGTTATCTGCACCAGTGACTGTCCGGCTGCTCCTCAGCATCCGCAATGGCCTCTGGCCTAGCTAGCGCATGGTGGGTGAGGTTGAAAGGTTGATTTGTTTAGGGCTGGGTCTCGAGATTGAAGGTTTGGATAAGAAGGTGTTCTGTTTCACTCTGTGTCGAAAGGAATGTACATAAACTTGTGCCAGCCCACCATTCCACTTATAACTTCTTTATCTCACTGTACCTACATGTACGTTTACAAGCATAATTAGCTATAATGAGCCAGGCTCATTGTACCGCCAGAGGTACCGAATCTCACCAAGTGGGTGACCTGCGGAGACACAGCCAGGCGGGCTACCGGCCGAGCCCGGGATCGCCCCCAGATCACAGCTAACTGGCCTCCACGCGCCACGCCAAGTTAGCATCAGAAGCTCCAGACGCTGGGTATCGAAGCACATCAGTCCCACATCGAAAACAAGAAGAAGATCAACCTTCTACTCACCTATAAAAGGTTCTCTCCTCTCTCCTCATTAATTACGCATTTACTACTCATTTATTGTTATGCTGCCTACATGCATGGACTGACTTAGGCATCGGAGAAGTGAAGACCGCCCAACGCGGTCTCCCTCTGACGCCCTGTCTCTCGTGTGACAGCTAGCAGAGGCCATCAAATCCTCGGAGTAGCGGTCCGCCCACCGGACCTGCGTTAAACGAAAGATTGGCTACCGCCGGACTTTAAGCATTAACACTCACTTTGTTTCAATTTGCATTTAGTGCTATCATAATAAATGCACTCAAATTTTCAGTCATCACAGCAAAAATACTGAAATTAAACAAAACACTAACATATTGAAAGCACCGTGGCGATAGATGTGCTACTTGCTAACTAACAGCAATCAGTTAACAAACTCCAACTAAGGACAAGGTTCAAACATACTAGGTGAAGACCCCCAACCAAATGATCAACACTTAACATCTGATCTTTATCCTACTTATGGACTAATTGCCAAATTTCATCCAATACAAGGAAAAGGGTTCATCCAAGAATCCTATCATTCGCATTCTACCATTGTTTTTGTTCACTTTCTTTTCTTGTTCAATTTTAGGTTTTTAAGAAGGATTGATATAGATATTGAACACTAAAATTCAAGTATACCTTGATATTAAAACGACAATGAGAATAAGAAAGAGGTCTCTATTATCAATGAGAACACACAGTGATTTTCCCTCAATTCTCGTTTCTCTAAAACACGTTATCAGCACTAAGCTCTAACCCTGAAACCTTGATTTCGTTGCCCTCGAATCCCAGCATCCACCGCCTTACATATTGAAGCCACAACCTCAAGTAGCCCAGAACCGGCGGCGGAACCACCAGAACCTAATCTGCCTAAACCGGCCATCTGAAAAATCAGACCAACCCCTACCTTATGCTTGCCCTGAGCCTGCCTTGTGCCTGCCCCCTGCATATCTGCCGAGAAGCTGCCGAGAACCCTGCATGACACTTGCCAACATCTGTTGAGTAGCTGCCGAGAGCCCTGCATAGCCCTTGCCGAGCACCTGTCGAGACCCCTGCACAGCCCTGCCGAGACCTGTCGACACCTGCCTAGTCCCTGTCGAGCACCTACAAACAGATTGCCTGCCAACCCTGCACAGCTCCGCATAGTCTCCGCACACCCCTGCACAGCCCAGCCTCACTCCGGCCACCACCATCGGCCATCAGATTCAGGCCATTTTTCCTGCGATCATTTTCCGGCCATCTTCAGTAACTTTTTCCAATCAAGATTTCCGGCAACTTTTAAGGGTAAACTTTTCTAAAAGCTCCCTTTTTTTTTTTTTGAAGTTTTTATTCTTTTCTCTTCTTTTTCTCGTGGACTTGCAACCTCCCTTCTTCTACCCCCCTTTCTTCTTCATAGGGGAGACCAAGAGCCGAACTGTGGGGGTTCGTGCTCACTCCAAGCTTGGAGCTTATAGAGTCCTCCAAACTTAGAGTTTGTTGAGAAGAAAACGATCGACTACATATGTCGCTATTTCGGTCTAATCCAAACTCCTCTAGGATTCAGATTTTCTTAGAGCGACTATGCTCAGAAATTCTTAATTTCTTAGAAGCGACTACGCTCAGAAATTTTATTGTTTTCGTGGTAGCCTTTTTCGCTCTGAAACTAACCATAATCTTTTGTTGTTTTTCAGGATGAGTAACCTAAACAAGTTGAACTTTGTTCCACTGGAGACAATAGGCGCAGGATACCATAGGTGGGTTTGCGATGTGTGCCAACATCTTAAGGCTAATAGACTTCTGGAAACCATCCAAGAGCCAAGTCAGAACATGCTCACTGTTGAGCAAGCTACCGCTTTTGAAGCGAATCAAGCTAAAGCCATAATTCCCATGACAAGGAACATGAATGACATGCTCCAAAGTGAATACCTCAATGAAGAGCACCCCAGAAAACTATGGGTGGAACTTGAGCAGTGACTTGATACATATTTACGCAAGCGTACGTATCAGTGTCAACATAGGGAAATATTATGCCCAAAGTTATCGTACCACGGGGATTAGTGGCTAACCCACAATCCTTGGGTAATCGGAAATAAAGACACTTAGCAAACAAAGAAAGAAAAAGAAAACAAATAAAAATGCTACTCTAAGGCACCAAGCCTCCAAGCCTTAGCAATGCTCGGCTTTGGTTCGCACTGAAGCTTAATCAAAGCTATGAGTCTAGTGATGACTATTTACAATGAAGTAAAAAGTGTCACCGAAAATGTAATTTGCATTTCTAATAACTAAAGTGCAAGAATTTAAATGGAGACTTTAATTAACAACTAAATTAAATAAATGAAAGAAAACTAAAAAATGAATATAAATATGGGATTGGTAGTTAGGGATGAATCATAACCCTAATTCAATGATCTAGATGCAAATTTGGTTTAAATGCAATTTATTAAAGATGGTAGAAGTTGTACCCAAGGCTTTTCAAGGCTCAAGGGCCGAAATTCTCTTTCATAGTATTCCTACTCCGGTTCAAGGGCCGTAGGAACTCACTTGGTATGAATTAGAGTCGGTTCAATGATCACTAATTCACATCAAGAGGCTTAGAGATCGAGGAATTAGGCAACCAAGCTCACCATAATTTTGATCAATCTAATCATGTAGTGAACCATGCTTGTACTTCCCATGAATCTTAAATCGGGGTTCTAGCCCTAAAATCTAAGGATGTCATCCCCTAAATTTTAATCTAGACTTATTAAAACACATACCCAAGAGTTGACAATTCCTAAGCATGCATTCTAATCAATTATCGCAAAACACAAGCATCCGATAATTAACAAATTCCATATATAAACCAAATTAAGCATCCATTACATCAAATTTGGCTAAGGCACACAACCCTAACGCCAAACAAAGAAATTACTCACAACCCATAATCATAGACATTAAAATTACAAAATTCGAAAATAAAAAAGTAGGGAAGTGTGGGAGAAAACAAAGATAATCACAATTAGCTAGGAAGCTAGCATGACTAGCCTTGAATTATAACTCCTACAAATACTTAAATCTCGAATCTAGTAGAGGTTGATGTCTCCTTGAAGCTTGTGTGAGAAATACTACAAATACCCAAAAGAAAACTAAATCTACTATGAAAAATGGAGGAGAGAGTGGAGAGGAGAGGAGAGGAGAGGCCTTAGTTGCGGCTATTGTGTGTCTGTGGTGAGAGCATCCAAAGTGTAGGTAAGAGAAAAGGATTAAATAGAATGAGTGGCTCGGTGGTGTGCTGCTAAGAGCAAAACCTTGATGACGTGGCGGCGTGTATATAGCTAGGAGAGAAAATAAGGAAATCAAGTAGATGGATGCGTACAGATGATTGAAGAAACCAATTAAGCAATTATGCTTATGCTGCACGTGGGCTTTGGGTTCAAAATAAAGGATGTTGCTTGATCAATTAGGTAATTAATCACTTGATTAATTAACTTTAATTAATCAAGCTGTATTTCTTTTTTTTTCTTTTTTTTTCTTTTAGTTTCCTCAATGCTTTTCCGCATGTTGTCTAGCTATCCTCATGACCTTGACCCAGTTGACCGGCGTCGCCAATTTCGTCATTTTGTCGAAAGCTCTAATTTGCTCTAATTTTGCCTCATTTTGTCTTGTTTCCGCAATTCCGCTTATTTTCTACAAAATAAATAAAAATGGATTAATCACATATTAATTGACTTGAGGATTAATTTAATTCTAGTGTTTTAGACATAATTACAAGTATATAAATGCGTGTAATCAAGCAGCGATTTGGCAAAGTTCGTGACTCCCTGCTTCCTGATTTAGAAGTGAGATGGCATAGCCTCCGCTTCTTTGATTTTAAGTCTATACTTGACTATAACTCGGAAGCTCTTCGTATCAAGTCCTTGATGGATTTTTGTGGAAAGACCATTACTGATATGATGTTAATCGAAAAGACTCTCTCTACCTTCCCCGTCTCTGCCCTGATGATTTCTAAGAATTATCGGATTGATGTGAATGCAGGACGTATCACAAGGTTTCATGAGCCAATTGGTGCCATGAAAGTAGATGAGAAACATGAAAATATCCTTGTGAATAACTATAATGCTAGACCTGTGTGAACCAAGTCTATTATGGAGTCTAACTATAGTCGCGCCCCCAAGGGAGGACGCAAGGAGCAAAATCTTAAGAATAGGGACAATTCTGGACGTTCTGGTCCATATACTCACCCTAAGGAGGAAGGAAACCGCCAAAAGAGGAGTGCACGGAACTGTGGAGGTCAACGTGTGAAGAGAGAGAGAGAGGCGGAGCCTCTGGCCATGGTGGTGATGCCACCAAAGGGAATAGTTGTCCAAATCACCCCCCGAAAGAGCCTCGATCAAGGGAGTCTGACCATAATGATGTTTGTCTTCAATGTGGATCAACTAGACATTGGGCCAAAGCATGTAGAGTATCCCAGAATGTTGCAGACACATACAAGGTGTATCGTGAAGCAAGGGAGGTGAAATACATGGAGCAGGAGGATCAAGAGGACAATCTCGCTCTTAGGGTGGACGACTTCAAGGGCCAAGAAACTGGCGATTTTGATCAAGTCCTTTTATTTTCCAAGAGATGTAGGCAATTGCCATATTATTTTTGTAGTATATGCCAATGGTTTAGTCTTTCTTCAAAGTAGGCATACTCAATGTAAATGTGATGTCTAGGAAGGTTTTGAGATTACTGGTGTTTAAGTGAGCCTCGCTCTACCGACATCTCTCTACTCACCTGGTCACATTTCCATTGAAATTACTAAAAGAAGTTAGACGACTGTCATTGTTTTGCATTAGCTAGTTTATTGGATTAGATTTCCTTTGGTTAAAGAAACAATGATGTAATTCTGTTTGTCTTATTAATAAAAGTTAAGTTCTTTTCTTTATGACTCCCTTTTAATTACGAGTTTTTCTTTTAGGAATGGATTCTGGAGAACTACAATGTCTTGCGGATAGTGCAACTACACACACCATTCTACGCCATAGGCAATTATTCTTAGAGATGTTGCCTACATATTCCTCTGTGACTACGATGGCTGGGCCATCAGGTTTAGTTCAAGGACATGGAATGGCCCAATTCCTATTGCCAAATGGCACCTTGATTAAAGTCGCATAAGCTCTCTACGCTCCTAAGGCAAATCGAACCTTATTGAGCTTTAAAGATATAAGAGCTAACGGATTCCATGCGGAAACACATACTGAGAACGGAAAAGAGTTCCTTTGCATTACCTCTAATGATTGTGGACGAAAATGTATCTTAAAGAAGCTTATGTGTCAATCTAGTGAACTTTATGTCACTACAATTCGAACAATTGAATCCAATAATATGATAAGAGAATATCTCTTAGATTCAGACACATACTAGCTTTGGCATGATCGACTAGGACATTCTGGTCGTGATATGATGATCCGTATACTAAAAACTTCACACGAACATCCTTTAGAGTGAGACGAAGCAAGATCGAAAATTGATTCCCTGACTTGGTGTGACCGCCACTACCATCGCTTCTAGTGCTGCCGTCGTCCTTAGCAGCCATAGGGCCGCCCACGTCCCTCATGACAACGCCATAAATGGTGCCAACCATGGGCATGACGCCATCAATGTTCCTCCCCATGGCCATGACGCCATGGATGCCACTTTCTATGGCCCCAACGCCATGATGGGTGATGTAGTCACACATTTTGCTTCTAATAGCGCTACAGATGCTCAGGCCCAACTAAAATCCTCAATGGTTGCTTCTAAGGCCCTTCGCTCATTTTGCAAAGCCTGCTCCTTAGGGAAATTAGGACCGAGACCGACCTATGCAAAGGATGCCAAAATACTCATTCCATTCTTATAGAGAATCCAAGGGGATATATGTGGACCAATTCAACCATCATGCGGACCTTTTAAATACTTCATGGTATTGGTTAATGCATTGACACGCTGGTCACATGCCGCGCTGTTGTCCACTCGAAATACTGCTTATGCTAAACTCCTCGCCTAGATTATCAGTCTACAGGCTCACTACCCTGACCATCCAATTAAGTCAATTCGACTTGATAATGCTGGGGAGTTTACATCGAAAATATTCGATAACTATTGCATGTCACTGGGGATTGATGTAGAGCATCCAGTTCCCCATGTTAATACCCAAAATGGTCTCGCAGAAGCCGTTATCAAACGACTACAGATGATAACACGAACATTGGTTATGCGTACCAATCTCCCTGTTTCTGCTTGGGGATATGCAATACTGCATGCAGCGACGCTAATTCGTCTGTGACCCACTGCCACCCAATCTTATTTTGCGTTATAGCTATTGACTGGGTACGAGCTTGATATCTCGCACTTACGCATTTTTAGGTGTTCCATTTATGTGCCTATTACGCCGCCATAGTGTACTAAGATGGGTCCACAACGACGAATGGGCATCTATGTTGGATATGAATCTCCAACTATCGTCCGCTATCTTGAACTCTTGATAGGCGATCTCATAACTGCTAGATTTGCGGATTGTCACTTTGATGAGACAGTCTTCCCATTGTTAGGGGGAGATAAGAACACAGATGTTCAACAAGAATGACAGGAATTGTCGTGGTCTGTCCCTACTATGTCTCATCTCGATTCTCGTACCTCACAGTCCAAACTTGAAATGCAAAGAATAATCGAGCTCCAGAACGTAGCAGATACTCTGCCTGAAGGTTTTTCTAATGTTGCCAAAGTGACGAGATCACACATACCTGCTGCAAATGTGCCTGCAAGGATTAATGTCCCAAATACTGGACGTAACGCCACTTCTGAGGTACTAGGAGATGGCATCACTGCCCATAGTTGCAGTGATGTGGCGTCTATGGCCGCACGTCCCGCAAGGAAGCGCGGCAGACCAATTGGTTCGAAGGATACTCACCCTAGAAAGAGAGCGAATGAGGCAAAAACAAATCCTTTGATCATCGCTACTCAAAATCCGTCCCATAAGAATGTTCCGGATTATGGTTATGTTCAAGAGACATCATTCGGGGACACGTCAATATCAAAACCTATCCCTGAGAACGTAGAGATCTCTGTAAATTATACTAGTGTACATGGAACGTGGGAAAGAAGCTCCATCATCATTGATGATGTATTCGAGTATTCCGTAGCGCGTGAGATTATTGAGACCAATGATATCAAACCACGCTCCGTTGATGAATGCCAACGTAGAGCTAACTGGCCAAAATGGAAAGATCCGATGCAGGCAGAACTTGATTCTCTAGCAAAAAGAAAGGTATTTGAAAAAGTTCTGCCAATACTGCCCAACACCAAACTAGTTGGTCATAAATGGGTATTCGTTAGAAAGCATAATGAGAGAAACTAGATTGTAAGGTACAAAGCTCCTTTGTGGCGCAAGGCTTCTCACAACACCCTGGAATCGACTACGAGGAGACCTATTCTCCTGTAATGGACATCATTACATTCCGCTACCTTGTCTGTTTGGTAGTTTCTGAAAAACTGAACATGCAGCTTATGGATGTGGTTACTGCGTGTCAATATGGGGATCTAGATACTGAGATTTACATGAAGGTTCCAGATGGACTTCAGTTACCCAAATCAAGTGGTTCTAAACCACGGAGCGCATTTGCTATAAGGTTGAAATGCTCACTATATGGATTGAAACAATCCAAACGGATGTGGTATAACCATCTAAGTGACTACTTGATTGGTAAGAATATGTCTACGATGAACTATGCCCATGTGTGTTCATAAAAAGGATAAGTTCCAGATTTGCAATAGTAGTGGTTTATGTCGATGACATGAACATAATTGGCACCCTTAAAGAGTTAAGGGAAACCGCCGAACACTTGAAATCCGAGTTTGAGATAAAAGATCTTGGGAAAACACGGTTTTGCCTCGGTTTGGAACTTGAGCACCGTGAACATGGTATTCTGATTCATCAATCAGCTTATACCCAAAAGATGCTTAAGCGTTTCAACACTGAAAAAATTAAGCCCTCAAGCAGCCCAATGGTCGTCCGTAGTCTTGATCCAAAGAAGGATCCATTCCGTCCGAATGATGACTATGAAGAACTGCTAGAGGCAGAAGTGCCCTATGTAAGTGCAATAGGCTCATTATATTGTACTTAGCACAATGCATAAGACTGGACATCTCATTCGCTGTGAACTTGTTAGCTAGATGTAGCTCTGCGCCAACATGACGCCATTGGACTGGTGTTAAAGATATCTTTCGATACCTAAGTGGTACGATTGATATGGGCTTATTCTATCCCTACAGAGAGACGATGTATTCGGACCCATCAAATGCCAGGGACGCCACACATGGTGGTCTGCGTCCCCTATCCTCATCCCAAAATGATATAAGTGTTTTGGAAGGTTTTGCTGATGTTGGGTACCTCTCTGACCCACACAAAGGTCGTTCCCAAACTGGTTATGTATTCACCATAGGAAGAACCGCGATATCTTGGAGGTCTACAAAGTAGATCTTAATCGCTACCTCTTCGAATCATGAAGAGATTATTGCTCTTCACGAAGCAGTTCGTGAATGTATATGACTTTGATCCATAGTTACGCATGTTTGAAGTAATTGTGGTCTGAAGTCTACCACAGATGAGCCATCAAGCATTTATACGGATAATGTTGATTGCATTGAACAAATGAAGCAAGGCTACATCAAAGGCGATAACACCAAGCACATATCGCCCAAATTCTCCTACAATCAGCAACAACAGAAGCTCCTCAAAATCAAAGTGAACCAGGTTCAATATGAGGATAATGTGGCAGACTTGTTTACTAAGTCATTTCCCAAATCCATGTTCGAGAAACATGTGGCAAGCATTGGCTTGTTAAAGTTATCTGAACTCCCATGATCGTATTCATCAGGGGAGGCGCAGACATCAGGGGAAGATGTCTACATGTTCATCTCAAAACGTGAAGGGTGTGTTGTACTCTTTTTCTCCTTCGACAGAGGTTATTTTTGTCCCACAAGATTTTTGTTACTCGGCACAGTTTTTGACAAGGCAACGAGATGAGCACCAAGTTTGGGTGACACAAGGGGGAGTGTTTAAGTAAATCTCTATTTGGTGTCTGGCCCAAACTCTAAGTTACTTGACCTAGTAGTAATAGGGTTTGATTAGATAATCTCAGAGAATCTTAGATATTCCTATTCAATATATGATTACCTTTCCTTGTACAATTCAGATTCTATGGCTTATAATCCTCTATATAAAGAGGCCCATATTATCAATGAAAACACACAACAATTTTCTCTCAATTCCCATTTCTCTCAAACAGATACAACCAAACAATGAAAATTGCAATTAATGAAGTTTTAATTGATAGAGTTGTAGATTCCATAATTTCAAAATCTCCTCATTATGTGAAACAATGAATCATCTAGCATTCTGTAATACAATACAATGAACCCTTTCAAAAAAAATGTAATACAATCATTTATTAGAGATTTTAATTTTTCTTACCCAAAAGAAATGTCATATATTTAGTGAAGAATATTTAGATTTCATTAAATGAGGAAATGGGAGATGTATCTTTCTTATAAGGGATAAAAAAAACCCCACATCTTACCATAAAATGTGTTTTATATGTGTATATATATATTTTTTTGATTTGATGTGTGTGTGTGTGTACCCTTTGTGTTATGTTTCACACAACTCTTCTCGCTAACTCTATTATTCATTAATCTCTACTTCTCACAATGAGACCTCTTTGCCTTGTCACTTTTCTCGTACTGCTCTTTCACAGCACAGTAGGAAATGATCTCGTCAAAAAAAAGTTGCAAGATATATAGCCTCATGGGATAAACGTTTGACCTTCAAATTTTGTGTCTCAGCCCTCAAAGCTAGCTCGAAAAGCAAGAGTGCAAATCTTACAGGACTTGTCGACATCGCACTTGATCTCAACCGGGCCAAGGCAAGGAGCATTAAATCTACCATTTCAACCAAACAAAATTTGACAAGCCTGCGCTACAAAGCTGCAAAAAAGTCTACTCAGATGCTATTACTTATCTGCAAGAAGGTACCAATGCCTTTAACTCCAGCAATTATCCTGCGGCTCTTTCTTACCTTAGTTCTATCGCGGATGCACCTGATACTTGTGAAACTGGGTTTCAAGAGAGGAAAACAGTATCTCCCTTGAGAAAGGATGATGGTGACTTCACTGAGTTGAGCGTCATACCTTTAGCTTTTATCCTCCAGCTGGATGGAGCATAGTTAACATTTATTGTTTGCAATCCAAGTTCGAATTTTCATCTTCTTTTCCTCACCTTGTTATCATAAATGTGTAAAACAACATATGCTGAATTAAGCGATTGAGCTCCTTGATTAATAATTTTTCACACTCTTAATTAAGTTTTGTGGCATTTGTTATGCAATCTTCTGACTAACTAAGCCAAGATAAATATTTCATGATAAAGTACGGAGCCTAAAAGTTTGTTGTAGTTTAGGGGTGTGCAGGTTTTGGTTTGGAACCTTATACAGAGGGCTAACATATAACGGCTTTCTGTAGAAGGGATCGCTTCTCCAAGCAAAGCTTGTTGGATTTCATTTTCTTAGGAGTATTTGGACATTCCTTGTTGACGGCTATCTTTTAGAGATAGTTCTTTGAAGACCCCTTTAAAATAAGGGAAAATTTCGCAAACAGTACACCAAGTAAAGGCCACTAATAATTTTTATACACAAAGTTTTAAACCAAACATTTTGGTACACGAAATCTGAAACTCGACCCACTGTCAGTACATGACGTCAATTTTTGACACTAAAATGTCCATTATGCCCTTAGTTTTTTTTTTTTAATAATTTTTTTCTGTTATTTTTTTTTCCCTTTGTTTTAAATGACTCGAGTCATTTTTCTTTCTGTTATGCGAGGTGAGGAAGGCGGCGTTGGAAGCGAGGGAGTGAGCCTTGAAGAAGGAAGAAGAAAGAGATAAAACGAAGGAAAAAAAAAACAGAAAAAAAATTATTAAAAAAAAGAACAACTGAGGGCATAATGGATATTTTGGTGTCAAAAATTGACGTCGTGTACTGATAGTGGGTCGAGTTTCAGATTTCGTGTACCGAAATGTTTGGTTTGAAACTTTGTGTATAAAAATTATTAGTGGCCTTTACTTAGTGTACTGTTTGTGAAATTTACCCTTAAAATAAAATTGTTCCTCTTAAAGCCCCTGACCTCTTTTTTTCCATTTCTTTCTAAACTCTTTATTCCTTGTATAGAATTTTACTTATCTAACTACACTTCTTCCTCATAAAAAATATCTACTTAATTAAGACAAAGGCCCGCCACACCAACTGTATTAAAGATGTATCAACAAGACAAATTTCCAGTCAATTTTGTCACAAATGACAGTGGGGGCCTGAGCTGCCATGGCAAGCTATATCAAGATGTATCAAATTTATATCAACAAAACACATTTTCACTCAATTTTGTCTCAAATCTCCCGCGGCCCCGCAATGTTAAACAATATCAAAGATGTATCAACAAAACACATTTTCACTCAAGTTGTATGAAGTTGTATCAAGCTGTATCACAACACAGATCTATCACATATGTTCACTCTCCAAAACTTATATATATCTATATCACAACTGTATCAAGCTATACCAAGTTGTATCACACGTTGTATTAAGCTATAACACAAAGTGTATCACAATATCACAAAATGTATCAAGCTGTATTAAAGTTGTACCAAGTTGTACTACAGTTGTACCAAAGTTGTACCAAGCTGTATCACAAGATGTATTAAGCTTTATCACAAGTTGTATCATAGAACAAATGTATTATAGATATCAGTCCAGAAACTTACACACACACACACACATATATATATATATATATATCTTTATCATAAGTTGTATCATGCATCCCAAATGTACCAAGCTGCATCACAACTTTAACAAGCTGTATCACAGCACAGATGTATCACACATGTCACTCTAGGTTAAAATAGTAAACTTGTATGAAACATTAAAAAAGGGCTTAAAAAGAAATTAAAAAAAAAAAAGGCTTATTGGATCATGAACTCTAAAATGAGGGTTTTAGAGCATTTGCAGCTCTATTTTTTATATGGACTTCTCCCTTTGATTTTAGAGTTATCTATTTTATTGAGTAGGACATTTAATTACTTACATTACCTCATTTACTTTCTGCAATATTTTTAGAAAAAAAAAAAAAAAAAAACTTCTAGCCAGAATCTCTGGAATCCAAAAAAGTCTTTTTAGGAATAATAACCCCTTCTTGTTGAATTTGGAACAAGAGCTTATTAGAGAATATGACATCATTCACGAGCAGGAGGCTTTGTATTGGTAGCAAAAGTCAAGGGTTAAATGGCTGCAAGATAGGGATAAAAACACTAAATTTTTTCACATGTCTACCATGATTAGAAGAAGAAGAAATAAAATTGAAGGTCTTCTTGATGTTCATGGGAATTTGTGCAGGAATCTAAAAGATATGAAGGATATTGCTGCTAGCTTCTTTGAGAGTTTATTTTCCTTCCAGGCTGTGTTCTAAAAATCGGCCTCCCAGGCCGCCATGGCGGTGCCTAGGCGCTGGGCAGCTGCCTCCCGACTCGCATACTGTGTAATCGGTGGCTTTGGGCGGTCATAATTTGAACGGGCGCTTGGGTGGGTGTCTGAACGGCCTGGACGGCTATAGGTAGGCGCTAGGTGTTTTGCAGAGAGGCTGGAGAATCTGAAGCTACAGTGAATAACGGCGTAGATCTAGACGAGCTCTCTGAGTTTTCTTTGAATGCCCAGACGGTGGACGCCGATACATTTTGTCTGATGCAATCTGTCGATTTCGAATGTTCTATTTGAACGTTCCAGACCATTAAGAACCACCAGTTGGTCGCAGAGGAACTAGATAGTTGTTCCAACTTCCAAGACGGTTTTGCTGGTGTCCATGTAAATTTGTTGAGTTTGTGTTGAATAGGATTACGAAACCCATCAGGTCATGTTTGACTTGCATTGGTATCCGTTAATAAATATTTGTTTTAGAATATTCTTATATATTAAATTATAATAAGTATTATATTATCCTTTAATATATATATAATTATTATATATATATATATATATATGTATATGTATATGTATAAACCTATATATTGGTATATGTTATAAAAATAAGTTAAAAATTTTAAAAAATTAAAACCGCCTAGGCGCTAGTCCCTTGGCTACCGCCCGACTAGCGCCTAGCGATTTTTCGAACCTTGCTTCTAGGGTGTGCAGGATTCCAGGTTTGTTATTCCTTATCTTTTCCCTCGTTTGGAGAACAGTGATATTCAGTGGATGAATAGAGAAATCACAGGTCTTGAAGTAAAGTCTGCACTACTCAATATTGGGGCCCTTAAAGCACCTAGTGTTGATGGCTTCCCTGCTATGTTCTATCAGAAACACTGGAATATGTGCTCTGATGAGGTTATTGCAATGGTAATACAAGCTTTCAACACTGGAAAGGTTCCTGCAAGTCTCAATCATACCCTTATTACTCTTGTTCCTAAAGTCTCGAGCCCACAAGATATGGCCTTGTTTAGACCTATTAGCCTCTGCAACACATTATTTAAAGTGATCTCCAAGGTTTTGGTTGCCAGAATCAGACCTACATTACAGTACCTTATCAGTCCTAATCAAGCTAGCTTCATTCCAGGTAGGCAGATCTCAGACAATATTATAATCGCTCAAGAAGTTCTTCATAAGTACCAGCACTCATATGGTGAGAAAGGTTTCTTGGCTTGGAAAATTGACTTGTCCAAAGCCTATGATAGACTTAATTGGAATTTTATTGCCTCTGTTCTTTACGAAGCACAATTCCCTGAGAGATTATCAATTTGGTTATGCATTGTGTTTCATCCACTGAATTTCAAGTCTGCATTAATGGAGAGCTGTCAATAAATTTCAAAGCAAGTAGGGGTATTAGACAAGGTGACCCTTTGTCTCCCTATCTTTTTGTCCTTTGGGAGAAGTTATCACATTTAATCACATCCGCTGTTGAAGTTGGACAATGGAAACCGGTTCGTGCTTCAGGATCTGGACCTTTTCATATCACACCTTTTCTTTACAGATGATCTTATCTTATTTGCTGAAGTACTTGCGAGCAAGCAAGAACTTTTAAAAAGTGCCTTGATCTCTTCTGTGATCTTTCTGGCCAGGAGGTGAGTTTTAATAAATCAGTATTGTTTTGTTCTCCTAATACTAATAGAAGTACTGCTAGCAATATTAGTAGAATTTGTGGCTCTGCTCTTACTACTAACCTTGGAAAATATTTGGGGATGCCTTCAATCCATTCGAAAGTGAACAAACAAACCTATGCTACAGTTGTCGATAAAGTTCAAAGTAGGCTTGCTAGTTGGAAGGGCAGAATGTTAAACTTGGCTGGTAGACTTACACTCATTAACTCTGTCACTTCTTCTATGCATGTGTATGCTATGCAAACAGTGAAAATTCCTGCTTCTGTGTGTGATACTTTGGAACAATTAAACAGGAATTTTTTGTGGGGTGATTACAATGATAGCAGGAAAATTCATCTTGCCAATTGGGATTTAGTTTGTAGACCCAAGATATTTGGAGGTCTAGGAATAAAAAGGATCAGACAAATGAATCAGGCAATGCTTGCTAAGATTGGGTGGAGAATGACTCAAGGTGATGGGGGATTGTGGAGCAAGGTTCTTCATCATAAGTACGTCAAAGACACTCCTCTTCTCCATGCTAATTATTCTGGTCCTTCTAGGATCTCTAGCACTTGGAGAAGTATCCTCCATGGTGTTCAATTGTTGAAGAAAGGGTTAATCTGGCGAATTTGGAGATGGGACTACTATTAATTTTTGGAATGACACTTGGACATTTGATGGACCTTTGATTCAAACTATTGCTGATACGACTAATGTCAATCTTGACACCAAAGTTAATGAGTGTTGGAGCTATAGGGAATGGAATTTGAACTTTCTCAAGATGCATTTTAGTGATGATGTTATTAATAGAATTGTCAAAATACCTATTGGTTTGGATGGTTGTGGTCCTGATAGGATGATTTGGAAGGGTACCAGTAATGGCCACTTCACTGTGAGATCTGGTTATCATATTATATTGAATGAAGAACACTTTGAGGAGTTCCCTTGGTATTTCCTATGGAAACTTCCTATTCCTCCTAAGTTGAAGACTTTCCTTTGGATGCTTTATCATGGTAAGGGTCTCACTAATGTTGAAAGAAGCAAAAGGAGGTTGACCACAAACTGTTACTGCCCTGTGTGTCATGATCAACCTGAGACCCTTACTCACCTTCTCCGTGATTGCCCTGTTGCTAAGAGAGTGTAGAGTCAGATCATATGCCTGGACTCTATTTCAAGATCTATGCAGCTAAACTGGTATGGATGGTTTTTTGCTAATATTTATTGCAAGAAACCCTGCTATGGCAATCTGAATTGGTGTACTATCTTTGTGTATACCTGTTGGTACTTATGGAAATGGAGGAACAAATCTGTTTTTGACAATGATTTTCATTTCCCATTTAATCCGGGCAAGGTGATTATTGATGCAGCTAAAGAATGGATATCTGTAAATGATACTATTACAAGGAAATCCAAGAAAACTATTATTGGTATGTTTTGGATTAAGCCCCTACAGATTTTTACAAATTAAATGTTAATGGTGCTAGGCAACAAAATGGTAATATTGCTGCTGGTGGTGTGTTAAGGGATCACACAAGTTGGTGGATTCCTGGGTTCACCGCAAATTTAGGTTGTGGATCTGTTTTGCAGGCTGAATCGTGGGGATTATTGATTGGGTTAAAGATGGCTTCTGCCTCCCAATGCCATCATCTTTTGGTTAAGTGTGATTCTGAGGTCCTGGTGAGCTTAATCAATCATGGAGTGGATCAGTTACATCCTCTAAAAACCATCATTGACTGCTGCAATTCTTTGAGAAGATAGTTCTGGAGTTGTGAGATAACACATGTTTACAGAGAAATTAACCAGGTTGCTGATGTGCTTTCCAAGGCTGGTTTGGACACTGACATTGGAGTGCATTTCATGGAGCAACCTCCTCCACAAGTGATGTCTCCCTTGCTTGATGATTTGTGTGAAAGTCTTAGATTTAGGAATGTAGTGTCTGATATGTAGTTTCTTCTTCTTTGTTTCTGGGCTTTTTGGCCCCCAATTATCCAAAATATATATATATATATTATATATATATAACCTCCGTGGATGATGAAACTATGTGGTTGGGTTGGAACTGAGTCTTTTTGGACCTCATTTAGTACCCCATGTGGGATGTTGTATTCTTCTATTTAAAGTTGGCCTCTAATGGGCTGACGTCTTGAAATGACTTGACCCGGTAAAAATTTCTTGAATAATTGTTGGAACTCTCCAAGGCACTTTAAACTTACGACGTATCATTTGAATGAGAAGACGTGTATATCACCCTTAACCTGGAGACGATGCAAATTGATGTTCTCGTCCAAACCAAGCCAATCTTCAAACTTATTGGTTATGCATGTAAATGTTTAAATAAAATTTAAATCATAGTCCCATTTTTCTCTGATACGATAGGAACAAATTTCATTATTGTTGTTTTCATGTTTTGGTCAAAAAAAAGGAAATAAGCCATAAAAGCAAGCTTAGTTGTTTGACATTAGAAAACTGGTCTATGGTCTCCTTTCAAACTCAACAACTATTGATATTATAAACCACGATTAAGAGTGGTTACTGAGCAATAATCACTAATTTATCTACAGTTTCATAGGTGATTGAAAGATCCATCTCTATTGTTAATTTGCCACTAGATATCATAAGAAAATCTATCTCTAAGCCAATTAAGCTTTCTAGACATCATCATCCGTTTCTCTCGCTATCTCTCTCTCTCTGATTTTGACATAAACAATCTGCAATGTCTACTTTATTATATTCTATCATATCTTATTAGCCATCATTTTGTATTAGTGTCAATTGATAGATTTCTAACAAGAACATATACTATTTTTTTTCGTCCATGATTCTATTAGTACATATCAATTTTCTCTCCAGTTATGTGGTTAAAGTTTTGACTTTCATAGGGGAGGGTTCGGTACAGTACCAGACATTCAAGCCCAATACCATCTTCCATACCGAACATTCTTGGTACACAAAATAGGCTACCATTACCGACCACAGAAGTCAGTATACCGAGATAGTCGGTCGATATCGGTTGGTTGGGCTTCCAACCGAGTTTATAATTAGGCCAAAATCCGGCCAGAGCCCAAGAATTGAGCCCAAACCAAAGGAGCAAGGAGAATGCTTAGACTCGCTAGGCAAGGCAAAGCCCAGATCTTACAGAGTCAACCCAACCCAACCCGACAACACCACCTCTGCCATCCCTCCACCACCGTCGGACAGCCACCATTGCGCCGACTCCTCCACCGGCCCAGCACTGTCGGACTAGCACAAGGAAACTATCCTCAGCCGCCGCAGACCCAATTCACCACCACCCAGTCCGCTGCTTTAGTCGCCGACGCCAAACCAACAACAACTATCCAACCTCTACTGCTCTTCGAGGCTTGGTCGTCACAACTCCCCCAAACCGACGGCCAAGATCCGTTTCAATCTCCTCCGACCCAAATCAGCAACCAAGATCTAAGTTCCAACCCCTCGTGGTCTGCAAGATCCGAAAACCCACCCCCCAGCGCCCCTGAACTCTGCTTCCTCCTCCCATCTACCATCGTCGCCTATGGCCAGAGCTCGTCCGACGACAACGGGAGTGACAACAACAAAGTTTGAGGGCTGATAAGTTAGGATTCGAGAGAGAGTGAGGTCTCCATCTAAGGGAGTGACAACGAGAGAGTTTGAGGGCTGGGGACCTCCGGTTCGAGAGAGAAGGAGACTGAGGTCTCCGTCTAAGGGAGTGACAGCGAGAGAGTTTGAGGGTTGGGGACCTTAGGTTCGAGAGAGAGGGAGACTGAGGTCTCCGTCTGAGGGAATGAGGGATTACGGATTAAATATGTGGTACGGGATGGTATACCGTATTTCTGTAAAATTCAATACCAGTACCATACCAGTTACCCCATCTCGGTTCGGTTATACCGTACCACAACTTCGGTTACCGAAATTGTCGACTACTGACAAACTTGGTTCAGGACTGATACGGTTGGCCGGTTTGTCTCGGCTGGATTTGCCAGCCTTATACTTTCATACAAATTAGAGGAATTCAAAAACTAATATTGTGTTCGTGGTGAAGCAGCGGTTGCAATGATATTTATTGTACGTCAAACCTCAAACCCCCCAAAAAGAAGTGCATGGGTGCATGTTTGAGAATAAGTTGAAGTTCAGAGGGCCAAAATGGAAATAACTAAACTAGCTTCTAATATTTTTTGTTTATTTTTTGACTGTTTGCCCTCTCCCCCTTTTGTCATTGGGAGAGAGAGAGTGTGTGTGGTGGTGGTGTTAGTGTGAGAGTGGCAGATTCATAATTTATTAATTGCATATATTACAAAATGGTAATGTTGTTCAGTTCTTAGGATTAGGGTCCATGACCCCTAAAAATCTAATTCTAGAAAAATCTTTCCCCATCACTCCATTAAAAAAAAAAAAAAAAAAAACAGGTTAACATTAAATCCATTTAACCCAAAAACAAAACGAAAATACAATATTTCTAATATAATTGATTAATACATCACAAGACTGCATCTCTCTCTCTCTCTCTCTCTCTCTCTCTACAAAAGAGGACGGGATGAGAATGCTCCGAAAACGGTGGAGGATGATCCGGGCTCCGGTGACTACCGACGACTCCTTTCTCTCTCTCGCTGTGACCGAGGACACAATGAGGATGCTCCGCCTACTTCTCTCTCTCTCTCTCTCTCTCGTCATTGTCGCTATGGTTACTACTATTCTTTCTACCTATACTCAACTTAGAGCTTGAGTCATGGGAAATGAGTTCATGGTTTGATTAAGGGTAAAAATCTTCCGGGAGTGAAATCTGCACTCCTCATTTTACAACCTATACTCTATGTTTCATTTTTTAGTATACTAACATCACATTTTATTGCCACATTATAAAAAGACAAAATCTAAAATACTAAAAAATAAAACATGGAGTGTGGATTGTAAAATAGGGGGCATGAATTTCACTCCCTAAATCTTGAGTCTAATATCTATGCGTATTGACTACTTTAGTTGACATGTATGGGAGCAAGAATGGTATTCAGATAATCCTTTTTCACTTCTACTTGAACTGATATTTTGTGTATAATGGCTTACATTTTCCGTTATTTCTAGATGTTTTGCTACACTTATTATTCATTTTGTTACTAACCAAGTTCAAAGGAGAATAGATGGTTTTCTGTTATAAGCTATTTTATTGAGAAACAAGAAAGAAGAAACCAAATTTAGAGATGATTTTTGGGCTTTGGTTATTGACCCTTAATAAAACTGTCTACAACTCTTGCACTCATTATTAACTATTAATAAAGAGAAAACCTAGCGGCCTGCTTGGGTAGAGAGTAGTCGCTAGCACGGTGGTCCAACTCTGAATTCTTCCTCCATGAGAATGGAGGCTTTGGGAGGCTAGCGTGGCGGAGGGATGATGGGTGGATCGAGCTTGTTTGCTTTCATGTGTCGGGGTTTCTTTGTAGGTGGAATGGTTTTTACAGCGGTGCGGTGTGATATGATTCGATCAGCCGTGCGCAACAACTTGCGATCCGTCCTTGGTCGTAGTCGCGTGGGGCATCAGTGGAATTTGGGGAAAGCTTCAAGGCGATCTAGAATTGGGCGGCGGTGCTACAATGTGTTTGTGGGCTAGGCTTGGTTCCCAGTCGCTACTAAGAGCGACAACGATGGACAACAATGATGGACTAGACGACGACGATCGTTTGGAGTAAGGCTCGGGATTGGCCGGCAACACCATGCGACGGCGTGGTGAAAACGGGTCTTGGGATCCAGCTCCAATATAGATTCAGGTCCTGGTCCGGGACCCAGGTCGGATATGGATTTGGGCCTGAAATTGCTGGCTTATGGGCTAGATCTTAGTTAGAATGCCTAGTTTTGCATTGTTTTGGTTTTGTTTTTTTAGTTACTTAGGTAGGAGACTGCTCTCTTTTTTTCTATACATATTTCTTAATGTGGAAAATGCAAGTTCGGTCATACTACCACCGATTACTTTGACAAAAAAGGTTACCCGCTACTCGACGTATATATTTGTGTCACGTCCCAAATTTTTAACACAATTAAAAATCAATATATAATCTCATAATTATACATGCATGATGGTTCAGCCATCAATACAAATAGGGAAAAATTCACCAACGGTGTCTGGACACTTAGGGGACTTTCAGAATGATACCTGAACTTACAAAGTTATCAATGTGATACCTAGACTCATTTTTTCATATCAACGTCATACCTACGACAAATTTCGGTCATGGGACCGTTAAATTTTACACGTGCAATGCACTTGAGTCACTTAATGAAGACAAAATGACCGATTTACCCTCAATTTTTCTTTTCTTTTCTTTTCTTTCTTTCTTTATTTCTTTATTTCTTCTTCTTCTTCTTCTTTTTTGGTTTCTTCTTCCCCAGATTCAAATCACCACCGCTGCGTCTTAATCCAGAGAAGAAGAGGGACCAACCGACCGACACACCTCGAGCAACGAACCCCAAGAGGGCCCCACAATGGACATCGGAGAGGCAGGAGTGGGTCTCGCCGCGTCATCGTTGTCGGCGGAGGACCCGTCGTCTAGGGGGATCGTCGCTCGACGTCGTCCAGGCGTGGAGCTTCGGAGTGTCATGTCGATACCAGCACCTGCTCGACAAAACGACGCCGCACGTCCTCCACCACTGGCTCGCAACCCTCGGCGTGGCCTTGGTCTACGTCCTCCGCGTCTACTTCGTCCAGGGATTCTACATCATGTCATACGGCTTGGGGATCTACCTCCTCAACTTGCTCATTAGCTTTCTCTCTCCTCAGGTCGACCCGGAGATCCACGACCTTCCCGACGGCCCCAGCCTCCCGACCAGCGGACCCGACGAGTTCCGCCCCTTCGTTCGACGCCTCCTCTAGTTTAAATTCTGGTAATTTCGAATTCTAATCGGAAAAAAGTTTTGAATTTTATGAACTTGTGGTTGAGGATTTGGTTTCTAGAGATGTACTTCATGTGTTCGATGAAATGCCGGTTAGAGGATTTGATTTCGAGACGAATGCATTGAATTTAGGTTTGGATTTGTTTGTTTGTTTGGAAGGTACTCAATTACAAAGGCGTTTTGCATTGCTTTCGTGATGATTTGAATCTGGGGAAGAAGAAACCAAAAAAGAGAAGAAGAAGAAATAAAGAAAGAAACAAAAGAAAAGAAAAGAAAAGAAAAGAAAAGAAAAGAAAAAATTTGAGGGTAAATCGGTCATTTTGTCTTCATTAAGTGACTCACGTGCACTGCACGTGTAAAATTTAACGGTCCCGTGACGGAAATTGATCGTAGGTACGACGTTGATAATAAAAAATAAGTCCAGGTATCACATTGATAACTTTGTAAGTTCAAGCATCATTCTGAAAGTCCCCTAAGTGTCCAGACACCGTTGGTGAATTTTTCCCATACAAGTACATACTGATGCCCTAAACCCACAATGTCAATATAAACTTGCTCCAGCAAAGTCATATATTACACAAATTTACAAATTAAATTGCCACAACAAAATAATAAGTAAATGCTCCGTAGAGCTTACTAAAAGCGGAAGTCTTAATAACAGTAAAGTTACAAAATTGGTTTCCTACCGTAAAGCTGCAACTATCAAAACCAGCTTCAGCCATGATTACCCTAACCTGCAAGATAAACTCCTACACCATGGAATAGTGCACCAGGTTGTCACACAACAAATCCGGTAAGGTTATGAAAGCTCGTATGAGTAACTCAAAACAAAACTCCATACAACTCACACCAAAACGAGGAAAACCTTTCAACTAGAGAAAAATGAATACAAGCCATGCTTCCCAACACAATTTTTTTTTTTCCCAAAAGAAAACAACAAAAGCCACCCAGTGACAAAATCATAATAATTGAAACTCTGACAATTAAATATGATACACAAGTCCATCCTGGATGTTTGAAAAAAAAAAAAAAGAATCCCTAAAACTCCCTTTTAAAACACGTACTCAAACAACGAAAGTCACCCCGTGACAAAATCATATTAATTGAAACTCTGACAATTAAATATGCTTTTCCCAAAAGAACACAACAAAAGTCACCCCGTGACAAAATCATATTGATTGAAATTCTGACAATTCAATATAACCATAAGTCTCACTTGGACATTTAAAGGAAAGAATCTCCAAAACTCCCTTTTAAAATACGTACTCATGAGCATCAAGTAGCTCCCCGTTACTCCCCATGATGTACAATGGCAACATACTAGAGCTCTAACTAATCGTATCCACCCACCCGATCAAAGGCGTGAAGTCCCGATATATATGCCTGAGGTCACTCCCAGCAACCCCGAATCCTTAGGTCCCCGACCTTCAAATCAAAACATTTAAAAGCGGTCACTCATGACCAAATGTTACTCAACTCTCAAAAGAAGATGTTACCCCGTAACCTCTGATTATCAGACCTCCCCAGTAGCCAGATCAAAACATTAAGCAAGTCGCTCTGGACCCAAAATTTTAAACCAAATCAAAAGGAGACGCCACCCCGTGACCTTTGAATCTCCAGACCCCAGGTCATTATATTCAAAACATTAACCAAGTCACACTGGACCTAAAATGTTAAATCAAATCAAAATGAGAAATCACCACCTGTGACTCTCAGATTTTCAGACCTCCGGTCATTAGATCAAAATGTTCAAATCACACTAAAACAACTCACACCAAATCTTGTCACTTTTCAAAGAATAGAAATTCTCAATCCCTAAAACATTGTCTCCCGAAAAGTCGAGCCTCAAAACAATAGAATGAAACCCATCAATCCCTATTGCTTAAATTACCCATCAACCCATAAGAATATACATATTTCACGTAAATATATATATATGTAGTCAGTCACTCAGGAATGCTACTAATATCAACTATAGTTTGCAGTTAACTAAATAACTCTCAAAACAATAAAGGTAACTCCGTTCGTAAATGAACATTGTAAGATTACTTACCTCTAAATCCTGCTACGACTTCTATACAGAATAGGGTATCACAATCACAAAATATTCGTCCAATAGTACTTCGTCAAGTACCTAATCACGTACGGTCTCAACTTAGTACACAAATCACAAGCGATTAAAGTCCAAAACCCCCGTTTGAACTAAAATCCTCAAAAGTAACTCCAATCGAGGCGAAACCTTATCCAAGACCACCCAAAGTCTCCGAAATACTTCTACGATCGATATATCAAAACCACAAGTCGATCGAATCCTCACGAATCGAATAATCAAACAGTTCAAAACCGTAAAAATCATAACATATTCATACGATCTCCAAAAATTACATATTATATATCAAAACGCTCGTATCGATCAGTAGATGATATATAAAACTAGAAACTATCCCTTACTAGTCGGAATAGTCGTCAGGCACTGCCGGTAGTGGTCGAACACCGCCACCAGATTAACTTCAAAATCTCCACAATCAAATCATATATCCAACATGTTCACAATGAAGAGAGAAACAACTTTCATACCTGGAGCTAAGTCCGATTCAGCCTAGATCGGCCTATATTACGTTTTGAATTCCGAAAATCCTCCACCGTTGAACTTCAAACCTTGTTCTTTTGCTCCACACTTTGAATCGTCCTTCAAGGCTAGTATAGGTGTGATTTAGAGGATAAGACAATTCCAAAACTGGGAGGATCAGCCAAGATGAGGCAGGAATCATAAAATCACGTCGGATTCCGAAAGCCTAGACTTTGGGCACTCTGATCTGCTACTTCCGGCGAGCCACCGAGCAACCCACCACCACAGGGAAGTCAGCGAGGCAAGTCTGAGTGGTTCTTGGCTTGTCGCATCACCGGAGGTTGCCGGAGGAGAAAGATCGAGTCGGGTCGGGTCACCGGGTTTGCGTGCGGGTTTGGGTTGCACGGAGGAGAGAGAATAGAGAGAATCTGGCGGAGAGAATTGAAAAAAGGGAAATTATGGGGTTTTATGAAAAATCCCTGAATTTCTCCTATATAAAAATTTTCCAAATTTTCAAACGCACATAACTTTCTCATACGAACTCCGATTTCCGCGTTCCACATTTCCACTAACTCATATCGATGCACTCTACGACTTTCGTGAAGGAAGTTTTTGGAGAAACCCAACGTATAAAAAGTCAACCTTCGTACCCCCCCCCCCCCCCCCCCCCCAAAAAAAAAAAAACCCTACTTTTCAAATAAAAATTCATCCGAAACCTTCCGCTCCATCCACGAAACACAAAATCGTCCAATAACCACTAATTAAATTTTGGAAAATCCTCAGAAAATAATAATGAATTTTCGGAGTTTTACAATTTGCGTGGAGGGATGGTGCACCATATCGTTGTATCTTTTCACATAGCCCGGGTTTGTCCCGTGCTTCATCAAATGCTTAATTGCATCCCTTAGTATTCTTACTATGTTACATTTTCATGCTTTTAGTATTACTTCTGTTATTTCTTATTCAGATGTAGTTTCTACATCTATCACTTGTAACCTTTCTATTTAATAAAGTCTTGTCAGTTCGTTTCAAAAAAAAAAAAAAAAACAATATCAATAAAGCTGCCTACAACTCACAAAAGTAAGAAAATGGTTATTTTGCACTCATTATTTACCCTCAATAAACTGACCACAACTCAAAACTTTTTATTGAGGAAGAAAATAGAAAAAAAACAAATTAAAGGTGATTTTGGTACTTTGGTTATTGATCCTCAATAGAAAATTTTTTATATGACCCTCAATAAAAAAAATATATCGAGGGTCAATAATTTTTTTTATTGAGGGTCAATAAATGTTTCAATAACATCTCCAGCGAGTCGGCGAGGTCTTTGGTAATATCATGCGACTTCCGGCAAACTCTCTCTCTCTCTCTCTCTCTCCCCTCCCCCCCCCCCCCCCGGTGACAACGGGGGAGAAGACAAAACAATTAAAAAACAAAAAAAAATTGAAAAAGGAAAAAGGTATATTTGGGGGAAAATATAAGAAATTTAGAAGTTTAGTATTGTTGACACCCAAAAATCCAGCTAACAAGCCCAATTTATGCTTTAAGCCCAATTCATATTTCGAGGCAAATTACACCAGCGAACATCACGCCATGCACGTGGACCCAAGCCACATTCACGCACTTGGGGCTTACAAGAATGGGTGTGGTATGGAAGGTAACGGAATTGCATGAGGCCCATTATTAGTTTTAGGCTCGTTGATAATTTTGGACTTGGGACTAAAATTCATGCTCAACGGCCTAACTCTTAATACGGGTAAGTGAAGAAGAGAGAGAGCCCAAAAACCCAAGCCCAAATCCTTTAGAAACAAACAAAACAGTAAATGCTAAACATAGGATTCTTGTTCCTAGCTGCATAACATAACTCATAATCCCAGCAGCACATAATCCCAGCAACACAGCAGAAATCTTGGGATTGCAATCCTAGCAGCAAATCCTGCCTAAATTATGGCAGAAAATCTGCCCAAAATCTCATAGCCCTAGACACAACTTGACAAACCAAAACACATTGCAAAATCCAGTAGAAATCTACTGCAGCAACACAGTAACACAGCAAAATCCAGTATAAATAGCTATTGCAGCAACACAGCAGAAATCTTGGGATTACAATCCCAGCAGCAGATTTCACGGCAGAAAATCTGCCAAACCTATTCCATAATCTTCTTTAGACAAAACCTGACTGATCAAGAGGCAATACAAAATCTAGTACATGCATTTAACCCAAGCCATCTCTTTACCCAGCAGTAGAGACCTTCCACTGAGATTCCTTTGGCTGTTGGAATTGCATATAAATAGCTACTGCTGTAACCAAGGGGGGGGGGGGGGGGAGGAGAACGGGGTGTGCTAGCAAGCTCTCTAGCACTCTTCTTCTCTCATGCTTCCTCTCTCCCACATCCATCCATGGTTTTCCATCCTTTCAAACTCACCTTCTATCCAAACCCCCTTATCTCACAAACCTCAACCAGTATACATCACTGCTGGAACCTCTCCTTCTCAAACTCATGCTTTTCTAGCTCCCACGCCACACGCATCTTGCCAAGCCTCTTTTGAAATGATCAATTCACTGTCGTGCATATACAAGGAGCTGCTGGGAAGAACACAACAACAAACTTCCTAGGATTCTCAAGCCCTTCGAAGTTTGCTGGGCCTAGTTTTCGCTAACTCAGACAAAGGGGACAAGATTTTGGGTCCTTACCCATGAATATCCACTGCCGTACAATCCCAATCAAAGTGCCCCCTACATTTTTGGCGACTCCACTGGGGACTAGGCTGTGTTTCCACCTCAGCTTCCATAACAGCAGCATTTTTCTCCAGAAATTTTCCATGCTCACTTCAAACTAATCATGCTTTATCACTGACAATATGTATCATATGCAATCAAGGGGAGCTCTCTTGATGAACATGCCAATACTTATTGAAACACAAGCTTGTTGCTTATTGTATTGACTATGAGACTTCAATCCATGAGTTTCTGTAACAGGAATCATGAAAGCTATCAAAATCAAATTTATTCACTCATTATTCAAGCTTCAATATTGAGTGAACAAATTAAGAGTCCTATTACTCAATCTATAAAGGCTATCTCACCTTGAGGCTTCAACAAACCCAAACAAGCAACCATAAACAACCTCATCACCAGTTGATGCATTTCTTCTAGATCTGGTAAGGTCTGAACCTTCTGCCTGGAAATTAGGCCATAATTCCAGCAGCTAACCTCTTCCTTGCTGAACATATGTCACGTTGAATCTTGACTACCACTGCTGGGAGCAATATATAAACATCCTGCAAGCATCACAACCATCAGTGCCACAAAACTACCTTACCTTTGTTTAGCCATTTTTCAAGCATTTCGAGCCTATTTACCAGATTTTTCATAAACCTTCCCAACAACATAAAAAAAATATATATATATATCAGTCCTTATTTGTGTCAATACCATCAACTCAGTATACTCAAACTCAAAGTTATCCTTTTTCTTTCAAGCATCATGCAAGAATACTTGGGGGCTTTGCTTAATGAATTTCAAAAACATGCTGTGATTTAACCATGGCTTCCTCCATTTCATAGCAGTGCTCTATGCTTCGAAAAAAAAATCATGCTCTTATTCCATGGTAGGATGATAATTTTCTTGAAACTATCCATGCTTTTGTTGTCACAACACCGCCAGATACAGTCAAGCAAAACAGCAGCAAAAGGTCTAAGTGATGCAAACAAGCTTAGTAAGAAGAGACTTTTTTGTTCTTCACTTTTGAAAAATCCGGATTCAATTTCATGCTTACTTACTCTTTTGTGAACCTCTGATTTACACCAGAAAAGGATATCAGTGAAAGTAAGTTTTGTTTTTCTCCTCAAAAGGCCAAATCTAGCTATTGAAAATTAAAGAAATCACATTTTTTCCTCTTCCTCTCACACTCTGACACTACCTCTTTCCTGAAAATGTTTATCTTTTATCTCAAATCATCATGTCCTTAGAAGGTTGAACCGTTTACCTGAGGACTGGGCTATGATTCCAGCAGCTAGCTTCCCCCTTGTTGCAACATATATTAAGCTAATCTCTGATCTTGGTCTTTACAATCACTGCTGGGAGCAGTTTATTAACGCCCCTGCAAGCATTACAACCATTAAAGCTACATGCATAACAATCTTACTATTGTTTAGCCACTTCTTGAGCATTTCAAGCCTATTTGAACATACCCTTTCACTGAACCTTACCAGGAAGCATAAAAGATAACCTCTTCATTGTTGATGCTTATACTAGGCAATAATGATATTCTAGATATCTTATACCTATAGCAATCTATATGTCTAG
Organism: Rosa lucieae; assembly: GCA_024704745.1. Lineage (NCBI taxonomy): Eukaryota > Viridiplantae > Streptophyta > Magnoliopsida > Rosales > Rosaceae > Rosa > Rosa lucieae. The sequence goes on from JANPXK010000921.1 coordinate 118,208, forward strand.
CTAACATAAATGTGAAGCTACAATTCTAAGAGAGAAATACTCTTACAAAAGCAACATGCATATGTTTTCTAATCTAAAACCCAAGCACACAGCAGTGGTCATAAGCACAAGCCCCTCAAACTTCTCAAGCGATATTCATTGCCGGAGAACACGCAAGCAAAACTTAAGTCTTATACCTTTAATCAGGCTACTGCACTTGGGGGCTGATGAGTTGGTTCATGTTGATTACCTTAACAGTAGCTCGTCCATCCTAAACTTTTTAGCCTCATATTCATGCATCAAGCTGATCCATCTGAAAGCAAAAAATATTCAGATTAGGCAAAATCATTCCTTTTACATACCATAACCAGCACCAAATTACATTGATATCCAAATCTTGACAACACCTCAAACAAATCCACTCTCCACAATCAGTCATACCATTTCAATTCATTGCATTGCTCAAGTGTACTGGTTTAAACTAGAATCAATACATCACGCATAGGCACTCTTATAATCAGGCTTTTACCATTTGCATCACTCAAGAACACCTTTCCAGATCCATACGCCAAACCAACCAACAGCAAGCAAGTTGAAGAAAAGAAGAACTACTATATTATTGACGGATCTCATGCATATTCGTATCAGGCACACACATTCAAAATTTACAATCTTATTTTGAAAATAAAGTCTTTCAAGCATGCAGAAGAAGTGAAAAGAAATTTCAAGCACAACATTCACTCTGTTAAAAAAAAAAAAAAAAAGTTCATGTATGAAGACAGGAGCTCACAAGGAAAATGGGCTAAACATCATGCTACTCAAGCAACGCCTAAAGCAATTTAAGCACTCCAAACTGCTTAGGTGCTTTAACAAAGAGAAAGGTAAAAAAAAAAAAAAATCACTGCCGGAACCAGGCCAAGACTACATACATTGCCCATTCATGATCAAGTTGTTGCTGAACCATGCAAGTCACCACTCACCGCCATGCTAAAATGAGCTCAGAAAAACAAGGCTTCATATCCAAGGGATTCAAATGTTCCAAGCTATTTCATTGCCTTAACAACGTGGAAAAAGAAAAGAGAGGGGAGATCCATTCTGTTGCCGTTAATAACAAAGCATTCAATGATTCTAGGCGTTACAACATGCTTGATCAGATGCTATAAATTCCATGAAGCATTTTCATATGTCATAAATCCACTAAAATACCAAGCCTCAAGCTCTGCCATCAATAAGTGGCAAACCCATTTTACTGCTGGGAATAAAGCCAACGTTCAAATACGTGCGTGAGAAACTGAAGCTTTAACATGCTAATCCAATTTAACTACAGAAGAAAGTCAATCAAATTCAGGAAATTGAGCAAGCAAAGTATTCAATCAACACGCACTTATTCAAGATTCAAGCCTCCATATGCTATTGATTTCAGATAATCAAGTATATCTATTATCAAAACCAAACACTGCACCATCTTCCCTTCAGTATCCCAATCCACCTCCTTTACTAAATCCATTATCAAAATCAAACATCTAGTGTCCTTCCCCTTCATTTTCTTAGATGAAGAAAACAAACACTTCTGACCGGTTTTCATTACCCATTGTCTTTAACTCTTTATTCCCTCTAAGCCAAAATAGCTCATCATCGTAATCAACCGAGCATACATACATGTCATTAAAGGTTGTACTAAAGCAATTCCAGAAGAAGTTCATGCAACAGCTGCAATTCCTACTAAATCCTAATTCAACAATTTCAAGCCATGCCAAGCCAGTGATTAGTCGACAAGTAATTAATCGACATAAGAGTATAGCCGGGACATGCTAGCTAGCTATATCAAATTAGACCTGAGCTTAAATCTCTATTATATAACTCAAGCATGAATCACGACCTGCAAGCAAATGTGACAGCAATTATGCATGCATAGCTGTGGTATTGTGTCGCTGCCGTGCTACGTGCAAAAGATTGGTTTTGCTCAAAGTAAGGTATACTTGGTGGCTTGGTGAAAGATGATTCATGATGAAAAGCACAGGTCTATAGTTTATTGATTCATTGGAAAATGTGAACTAGAATTTAAGGCTTCCAAGCACACTACTGCTGGATCAGTTCTAATCACTTTCTACCCATTCAAGGCATCATGATTTAAAAAACAAAAAATGGAAAGAGTCAAAGTTCTTATGATGTTTGAATTATCAAAGATTCATCTACACACTGCCAAACTCATGCTCATGCCAAGCTCATTGTCAAGCCAAGCGGATCCATGGCCAAGAGTAACAAGCCAATACATCCAAGCTCATGTTTGCCAATGCTAATGCATTCTCATTTGGCCATTAAAGAAACTCAAGGAAGTCACAAGCTCATACCATAAAGGCATATGCCTAAGACATGCCCAAGCATAACGGTCACTAGACATGCCCAAGCGTAATGGTTGCTAATTGAATCAATTCAAACCAAGACAAGCAAGAGGGCATCATACAAGCTCATTCTCTTACCAAGCCAAATCCCTTACAAGACAACAAGTTGACCAAGACATATATGCATGGAGAGTCAAGCAAGACAACGTGAAAAACTAGATTGCCAAACGCTGCTGTAAAAGCAACACAAACCACTGCCATGCCATATAATTCAAATCAATAGTCTTTTCTAAACCATTTTGTGATAATCTTACTTCATCAAACCAACATGCTAACCTATTTTTAACCTTATCCATACCAAATTTTTTCTAAACAATCTCTTGCTGTTGTAGCAACCTCTTATCATGCTAGCTAGACCAAATCTCGATTCTTCTTAAAATGACCAGACCTAGTTTCAATAACCAAAAGCGTCTTCCTATCAAGCAACAAATACTTCTAGCCCTTTAAACAACCATCATGCCAAGCTAATACCTAGAACACCTCATGCATATGTCAATCAGATCATAACCAAGACAGCCATGCCAAGAATACAAACTTCTCTATTTCAAATGAGTGCGTCCACCAAGTAACCATCTGCTAGCTCAAGCCATCAAAAGCTCATGCCTAGAATATGCCCAAGCATGACTATCACAAGTTCAATCGAAACAAAATTCAAGCCAAGCAAATATATTTTTTGTTTTACAATATCAAAGCTAATCAAGCAAAACCATGCCATGCAAACCATCGCAAATTCAAGCCAAGCAAATTACTGATAAAGGGTCAGTAACATGATCAAGCCAAGCTAAGAAAGTTACATATAGCAAGCCAAACAACGCCATGCTATATCATTCATTTTCACAATTATAGCAGTAAAATAAGAAAGGCTCACAAACGGCTAGCAAAAAAGGGCTCACAAAGGCGGGTTACATCACAGTCCCAGCAACAAAACAAAGTATGTTATGTGATAACTGCAACAATTAAAACAAGCCACAGCAAAACATGCCTTGCAAATTCATGCTATTAACTTCAATTCTTGACAAGCAATATCCATATTCATATACTATCAATCAATCGTTATGATTATTGAGCAAATTCAAATCCCAGCAGTAAGCATAAAGAGTTCACCACCAGAGAAAAGATCGACCAATGTTTCAATTGCATTCAAGAATACAACTTTGAATAATCAAATGCAAGCATATTTCACGAGAAGACTCTTGTATGGATGCTCACCTGGATATCGTGATGACCACAATGCAGCGATTTAGCCCAATAAGCTAATTCCCAGCAGCCAATCAAAGCAACGATAAAACTAGCACCACTGCAATAAAGTCAAGGTTGTGTGTGGTCAATGCGTTACCACAGCTACCATAAGTCATACAAATCCACAGAGAACATGCTAAAATAAGAAAGCAAGCCAAAGCCAAGCCACAAAGAAATCCTATACAAATGAAAATCCTACATGAAAGCATTTGTTGACCTAGAAGATAACACCAAGCAAGATATAGCAGAAAGAATGTTATGACTCAGATATGCTAGTCAGGCACATGATCATGCAAATCTGTGATAATGAAGGAAAAGCAAGCTAAGCAATTCAAGCAAAAAAAAAAAAAAAATTCAGTTACTGTGATCAAGTTAAAGCTCACTTCATTGTTGTGTTCAAAGCTTCCACCGTTTACTGACATCTAGTTTATCATCGGAATTGATACTCTCATATCCTGTGTCATTGGCCTCTACTACTCCACTGCTGAAACAAAAGCTGCCGTAATCAATTTTGTGAAATCAGAATTCAAGCACAGGGTATCTCATCTGAAGCAAAGAAATGTGGAGAAGTCATAAGCACAAGCATTTATGATCCAGCAAGCATTAATTATACAAGCTTTCACATGTTATGATTTCAACATCAGCCATATACCTACTCTTAATTCAAATTCCAACCTGTCATAGATTTTTGCTCCAACACCATTACATATACAGATCCAAATATTGCTACCCATACACAATCCAACAACCAAAGTCATACTCTGAGTCTTCACTACTCTACACAAGCATCTACAGCCATACTTCAACATCAAGCATTTACATATCCGATCTATCACCAAATTTAGTGCCCATTCTTCACATCAAATATTATCATTTAAATGTCCCGTACATATATCATTAAAAGCCCAAAATTCTGAACCCAAGTTATTAATTTCTCCCTCAAAGCATCACAGAGAAAATCATACTTGATTTTCTAGAAGAAAAATCATTGTTGAGATGGATCTATAAGGTGTAGAGGCAAACAAGAAATCAAAGAAATTTGAGCCCAAATATGTCTAAACCCTATGTAAGGTGGGAATCACGAGCAATTTCATGCTTAATACATGGCATATTAGCCTAACTCTATGAACCAATATATCATGCCAAGTCCATGCTAATACCAAGCTTGTGCTCATGCCACTCGAACATCATGCCAAGCACATGTTCGTGCTAAGATCATGCTCAAGCCAAGTAGATCCACGACCAAGAGGAACACGCCAATACTTAAACAAGCTTACGCCAAGCAAAAGTAATTTAAGCATACAAGCATCCGACATGCATACACAAGCCATGCCAAGCTCCTCTCTTAAGGTCGTGCTTCTACCATAGAACATATGAGGGCCATGCCAAGCAACCAAGCTCATTCTTTTTAATGCTGACTCCCTCTAAAAATACTTAAGATGGCCACAAGCTCAAGCTACCAAAGGACACACCCAAGCAAAGCTACTGCATGCCGTTCACACTCCAAGCAAGAAACCAAGCAAAACTAAAACCATTGAATTAATATGGCCAAGCCAAGCTAAGAAACATGATTTACATGGTAAATAAAGCCAATTAATACCATGCTGCATCATGCTTTATTGCAATCACGGTATTAAAAAAAACATATATCAGTCATGGCAAAGCATACTATACAAAGTGATGCCTATAATCAAAGTCAAGCAATTCAGCCATACATAAGAGTGAAGTGAATCAGCAAAGTGTTAGAGGAAGCATAAAATTTCCGGATTTCTAGCTAACCGGTTCATAGTTTTGTTCCCAAGATGGTATATTTAAGTGGTAGGGCTTGATGACAAGAAATTCAAATGCAGTATCAAGAGTTATTCTCATTCAATCAGTTGCCGACATTGTTGAGCAAATTCACATCACAGCAGCAAATCAATGTCGTTGAAGCAACAAGCAGTCACGACAACAAATTGATGCAAAAACCAAAATAAGCGAAACGCAGCAAATCAATCACAGCAACAAATCAATGTCGCTAAGCAACAAGCAATCACGACAACAAATTGATGTAAAAACCAAAATACGCGAAACGCAGCAAATCAATCACAGCAACAAATCAATGTCGCTAGGCAACAAGCAATCACGACAGCAAATTGATGCAAAAACCAAAATACGCGAAACGCAGCAAATCAATCACAGCAACAAATCAATGTCGCTGAAGCAACAAGCAATCACAGTAGCAAATTGATAACGCGAGAACCAAAATACGCTATAACACAGCTATTATCATCGCTAAAATAGAAAAGGGGGAAAGATAGAGATAGCAGAGGAATAAGAAGCCTGTACCCAGCAAGCCTATAGAGCAATCTTCATTCCATTCCTTTCTTCCAGGCGCAAAATCTGATCAAGAAGCCTAAAGATACTCTACCACATGCTTGATGCAATCAATCTGTTTTGTAAGAGGCTAAGGAGGTCGTGAACATGATTTCTCATATCAAAAGATTGTGAAGGAAAACAAGCTCCTTTCCCTCAAAATTAAAAAACTGACTTTTGAGGAGAAAGACGTCTTGTGAAACAAAAAGATGAGAAAAGCCTAATGGATTTCACGGGCCAAGACCACTTTCCTAAAAGAAAGGTGATTGGAGGCTGAACTCTTTCCTTCTAGGAGTTCGATGATGACTAGCATTTGTTTTTCAAGCTGAATAAGTCGTAGCTCATATTTGGAGGATTTGCAAGCCAACATATCTTTCAAGCCAATATATCATGCAATGAGTCTTCGGATTTGATTATGTAGCCCGCAACATGCTTGCACGACCTACATAATCAAGGGGGCTAATGTTGACACCCAAAAATCCAGCTAACAAGCCCAATTTATGCTTTAAGCCCAATTCATATTTCGAGGCAAATTACACCAGCGAACATCACGCCATGCACGTGGACCCAAGCCACATTCACGCACTTGGGGCTTACAAGAATGGGTGTGGTATGGAAGGTAACGGAATTGCATGAGGCCCATTATTAGTTTTAGGCTCGTTGATAATTTTGGACTTGGGACTAAAATTCATGCTCAACGGCCTAACTCTTAATACGGGTAAGTGAAGAAGAGAGAGAGCCCAAAAACCCAAGCCCAAATCCTAGCTTTAGAAACAAACAAAACAGTAAATGCTAAACATAGGATTCTTGTTCCTAGCTGCATAACATAACTCATAATCCCAGCAGCACATAATCCCAGCAATACAGCAGAAATCTTGGGATTGCAATCCTAGCAGCAAATCCTGCCTAAATTATGGCAGAAAATCTGCCCAAAATCTCATAGCCCTAGACACAACTTGACAAACCAAAACACATTGCAAAATCCAGTAGAAATCTACTGCAGCAACACAGTAACACAGCAAAATCCAGTATAAATAGCTATTGCAGCAACACAGCAGAAATCTTGGGATTACAATCCCAGCAGCAGATTTCACGGCAGAAAATCTGCCAAACCTATTCCATAATCTTCTTTAGACAAAACCTGACTGATCAAGAGGCAATACAAAATCTAGTACATGCATTTAACCCAAGCCATCTCTTTACCCAGCAGTAGAGACCTTCCACTGAGATTCCTTTGGCTGTTGGAATTGCATATAAATAGCTACTGCTGTAACCAAGGGGGGGGGGGGGGAGAGAACGGGGTGTGCTAGCAAGCTCTCTAGCACTCTTCTTCTCTCATGCTTCCTCTCTCCCACATCCATCCATGGTTTCCATCCTTTCAAACTCACCTTCTATCCAAACCCCCTTATCTCACAAACCTCAACCAGTATACATCACTGCTGGAACCTCTCCTTCTCAAACTCATGCTTTTCTAGCTCCCACGCCACACGCATCTTGCCAAGCCTCTTTTGAAATGATCAATTCACTGCCGTGCATATACAAGGAGCTGCTGGGAAGAACACAACAACAAACTTCCTAGGATTCTCAAGCCCTTCGAAGTTTGCTGGGCCTAGTCTTCGCTAACTCAGACAAAGGGGACAAGATTTTGGGTCCTTACCCATGAATATCCACTGCCGTACAATCCCAATCTAAGTGCCCCCTACAAGTATATTGAAACTCCAACAGCTTCCCCATATTTTGAATTTTCTCTATTTTAAGGAAAAATGAGCCTCTTTTGCTCCATCATATTTCTTATAACTATCCCCATTTTATGGATAGTGAGGAAAGAAAAAACAAAATTTCTTAAGTTTACATCAATCTTTAAAATTTTAAAGAATGATTATCGAGATTTTAGAAATTGCTGTAAAATATGGATACTGTTGGAGTTTGAAAAGAAAAAATTCTTAAAGGTTTAACTTTTGCTTTCCTATAATACAAAAATTATAGAGAAGTTGTTGGAGTTGCTCTAAGGCCATGTTTGGTTCACGGATTTGAGGAATTAAGAAAGGAAAGTCATTCTTTTCCTTTGATTGGTAGGCACAAAGTTTGGAAGCATTTTCTTGATAGAAATGAAAACAGGGGGAAGATCATTTCTTTTAAACCCTATGACATTGATTTTTCCTTCTCTTTTTCCAGCATTTATTACGAAAATCTTAGACTACAATATCCTTGCTCAAATATGTTATTGCCAAATTTAAGTACTTTTAAATTTTAATGATGTTATTTTTATTTTTTAATATAAGAATATTATTAAAATATATATATTTTACTTTATTTTCCTGCACCAACCAAACAAATAGAAAGAAAATCAAAATGTTCTTTCCGGAACTTATTGAACATTTCCGTTTAGAATTAATGGGCTAGATGAGAACTTTTTTCTTTATCGGGTGATTAGGGAAAATTTTCGCTATATAGAAGTCTATGTCAGTACTTTTTTTTTTTTTTTTTGGCCTGGGGCTTCCAAACTCGAACTGGAAGAGCGTAAAGTTACAGCCAACCAAAATATAAGGGTTGTCTCTACACTGAGAGACGCAGGGTTTAAGCCCCAAGGTTTTTGCTTCTTCTCTTCTTCAACCTCTGTTCACCTCACACCCAAAACGCCGCCGTTTCAGCTGTTGGAGTTTCACTGCAACCATCCAAGTAAGCTCTCGAATATCCCCTTCTCTATCTATTTTCACTGCTGATGTTCTCTAGTTGATGAAGCTTAAACCCAGAAAAATGACCTAAACCCAGTGGCCTCCCAATCCCAAAATGCATCGCCGCCTCTCCATTTTCACCCACAAGATTCTCACAAATCCCAATTGTATCCCCACCACCAGAAAAGTCGGCTCCTTTAGTCCTAGAACCAACAGGTTAGGTTTACTGCGATTGCTTTCGTATACCCCATTGAATCGTCGCCCTGCTGATCCTGAAGACCCGTCCAATTTGATAAAGGAGGATGGGGTTTCGATTTTGTCCCAAATGTGGATTGAGAATTTTCGAGAACCTGATAGGATTGTGACCAATTTGACCTCTTACATTCGGAGATTCGAGCTGTGGGTGTTGGCTTATCAGAAGGTCTGTGCCGACGATATGGGGGCTTATATGCCCCGAAGTTCGATACAGAGGCCGGCACTTGAGGACTTGTTAGGACTTAGAAATGCTGTTCTTGATGGGAGGTTTAGGTGGGGAGCTAGGCTAGAGTTTTATATTAAGTCACCCAAGGATAAGACCGAGTACGAGTCTTTGTCGAAGAGGAAAATTAAGGCCATTTTGACCACCACGCAGCCGTCCCCGTTTCAAGATAAGTTGGTTCAGGAGGTGTTGTTGATGGTGTTGGAGCCAATATACGAATCTCGGTTCTCGCAGAAGTCGTTTGCATTTAGGCCGGGGAGAAATGCACATACTGCGTTGAGGGTGATTAGGAGGAGTTTTGCAGGGTATTTGTGGTATATAAAGGGGGATTTGAGTACAGTGTTGGATGGGATGAAGGTGGGGTTGGTGATTAATGCTCTAATCAGGGATGTGAGGGATAAGAAGGTAGTTGATTTGATTAAAACGGCATTGGTTACACCAGTGATTACAAGTAATGATGATGGTGTAGTGAAGAAGAAAAAGTCGAGGAAGTATCAGAAGAAGAGGGTGCTGGCAGAGGATGAACCGAAGCCAGACCCTTATTGGTTGGAGACGTTTTTTGGGTTTGCACCTGAGGAGGCAGAGAAGCTTCCTTCTTGGGGGCATTGTGGGATACTCAGTCCCCTTTTGGCTAATATTTGTCTAGATGAATTGGACCGCTGGATGGAGGGAAAGATTAAGGAGTTTTATCATCCGTCAAAGAGTGATGTCATATGGAATAGCCCGGAAGGAGAATCAGAACAGGGAAATACGTCTTGGCCTGAATTTGTGCCAACAAGTGGGCCAGATAAGACCAGGAAGATGGATTATATAAGATATGGGGGTCATATTTTGATTGGTGTTCGAGGACCTCGAGCAGATGCAGCCACATTGAGAAAACAGTTGATTGAGTTCTGTGATCAAAAGTATATGCTCAAGCTAGACAATGAGAGTCTCCCTATAGAACACATAACTAAGGGTATATTGTTTCTTGATCATGTGTTGTGTCGCAGAGTTGTCTACCCAACGCTTCGTTACACTGCTACTGGTGGGAAAATTATTAGTGAGAAGGGTGTAGGCACTCTTTTATCAGTTACAGCAAGCTTGAAACAGTGCATCAAGCAATTTAGGAAACTGAGCTTTCTGAAGGGGGATAGGGATCCTGATCCACAGCCTTGTTTCAGAATGTTTCATGCCACTCAAGCTCATACTAATGCACAAATGAACAAGTTTCTGTCAACAATGGTCGAGTGGTATAGGTATGCAGATAATCGCAAAAAAGTTGTAAACTTTTGTGCTTACATTCTACGGGGTTCACTAGCAAAGCTTTATGCTGCAAAATACAAGCTCCGTTCACGTGCAAAGGTGTACAAGATTGGTGATAGGAATCTGAGTCGTCCTTTGAAGGAGAAGAAGGGGCAGTCACCCGAGTACCATAATTTGTTGAGGATGGGTCTTGTTGAGTCAATTGATGGGCTTCAGTATACCAGGATGTCTCTTGTACCTGAGACTGATTACACCCCTTTCCCGAGTAACTGGAGACCTGAACACGAGAAGGCATTGCTTGAATATATAAGGCTTGATGATCCAAAAACGTTAGAGGAGCAGCGCAGGTGTATCATGGATCAAGGTCTTGTTTCTCCGCAGGATTACATCTCAATGCTTGTTTGGAACTACAAGAGAAGTGCTATTCCGTTGGATCAGTTTACGTTTGTCAAAAATGGCAGCAGTGACATTGAAAGAGATAAGCAATTGCTGCTTGGCTCAAATCAGGATAACCTTGAGAACAGAACTACAGAAGAGGAGGAAAAGGGTGAAGGGTTTTGTGTATCACAATTGTAAAAAATTTACTGGCATATTAACAAGCTGAAGCTATTCAGGGCACGTGTTCATGTTAGCCTTTTACTGGCTAAGTTGGCAAGTTATAGAAATGTTAGTTGAAATTTTACAGTTACCACAGATTGCACATATTCTGTTTTTGTGGAGTAGTTTTATTTTGAGCAAATTTGTTGTGATCTTTTGTTTCAATTTTCAATGATCTTGATATGGGAGGTAGATTTGATATTATTCATTGTGTTCCCGGTGTTGGAGGTCTTTTATCTACGAAATGGACATTTAATTTTCACCTTGTTATTATACAATCCCTTGTTCAGGCTTCAAGTCTTTCCCTGCTCGACAATCTCATATCAATATATTTAGGAATAACCATGAAGTTTAAAAAGATGTAGATTTCACTTTTCTTTTGTTAGTCCTCTTTTTCAGAACATATTTTCTGTATTCACTGTAGTTCTATTGAGAAACAAAAAAAATAAAGCAATTATATTGTTGCAACTAGCAGTGAATTAACATATTGGTGATACTGTCAATGACTAAACTAGTTTTAGGTAGATCTCACAAATCTGGCAAATCAGGTTATCTTTTCAAATAAGTTTTTAAGATATTTTACGAATTACCTTCTGATTCCATGGGAAAGGGCAGATGTTGAGGGACTTGTTCCTATATGATACAGTTACCTTCTTTGGGTCTCATCTGTTGTTTGGTGACAAATAATAAAGGTGCAGAAATAATATCTTGATGTTGTTCTTGTGCTTCATTCCATATTTTCTACACACACACATGCATACATTGGTCATGTTGCAGCCTTCAGGTTGTTACATTCAAGTGACCGTTTCAGGTGTGTGAATGTGAGGTAAGAGCTATGCATTTTGTGGATAGATAGTCAGAGTGGTTTAAGCCTCTTTGTTTTCCTGGTCATTTTTTAGATTGCAGTATATAGCTCATATTTACTTGAAAGGCTTCTTTCCATTTTTAGGGCAGAGAAATATCTGAGCTGCATCATCTTCTTACTATTTAGCTAAATCTTGTACAGATAAAATATTATTTCTCAATTTCTTTTTGTTGAGCATGTAATTTCTTGGTAATGGGAATACTTTCAGGAGGAAATTTCATACTTTTGTATACGGGCAAACATTCACACTCATACGTTAATGCCAACTAATAATTCTAGAAACGCATACTTGTCCCTCCATTTGGAGTTTAGGTTTCCTTGTACTCTCGTCTTCAAACTCCTTGATGTACCAATTTTTCAAAAGAGATTAAATATAGTATATAGTCCAGTTTATGGTTAAAAGATTCCTTACTAGTGCGCTTTGGAGTTTGTATTTTGCTTATGTTTTGAATTTATTATAGGTTGTGCACGTTTGAAAAATTGAAAATGTTAAACACAGTAGTGTTGCAGTTGTGCGTAATGAGTATATCATCCTCTCCTCTATATGTTATGCATTCTTACTCAATAAAAACAGATTGCTTGCCACAGATTTGCTATGAGCAAATAGGATTGCAACTTCACCTATGTCATTTGTTGGAGTTTTGGACTTCACCTGTCTTTTGCTGTCACTATGCTAATTGCAACTTCATGTTTAGACATAGCTGCATCACCGATTGATTTGGAGGCTTTTATATGCATCACTCATCAGTACTCAATTTATTTTCCCAATGTTTCCACATTTAGGGAGTTTCGAGAAATAATTTGGGTGCTAGATTGTACTGATTGATTGTTGGGTTCTTTACGAGGTCCCTTTGAGTTTTAATCCTTCCCAGCTGAGGATACGTGCTTGAATGATGTGGAATTTGCAGCTTCATTCTGGGTTTTCCTCAGTCCGGTAGATTGATTGTATTTCCTTTCAGTTCTCTGGCCAACTACGAAATGGCCTGTATATTAGGATGCAGTATACAGCTTCATGGAGAAGGGAAAGAGATGAAAATATAACAAAGGCATATACTACAGTACTGCCTGTATAGTATTGATATAGGAAGCTGCAGTGAAGTTTCGCAGCTAGACCCAACTAGTAGACTAGTAGTGGTGAATGTGTTACCACATATCTAGTCGGAGATTAGATTTGTCAGCTTGTCCCATCCAAGCAGCTATATGTACACCCCCAAATTGTGAGGAAAAACAATTATAGTACCTTGGTATATGAAGCATTTGATTTCTTTTTTGCTCTTATTTTGCTGCACTAACTGCATAAAAAAACTGCAAGGCAAACACTGGTCATGGAATTTTAGACAAGTCTGTTGTCATAAAAGTTGTCACATGGCTGTGTGGGGCTGGTCAGGAAGTGTTGAATGATAATTGTTGTGGTAGACTTTTAGATTCACAACTTCACAGTTGATTTTACAGAAAGAAAATATACATGATTTGTTTGAACTTTGTTTGAAAGATAATTGTTGGAATTGATGGCATAGAGGATTTTTAGGATCACAATACAGGTATACTAATATGTTCTTCAGCTGCAAGTACTCATGGGCAAAATCACACAATTGCAGAGCAGAGCTGTTATTCCACAGAAGACATGACAAGTATACAAAGATTAAGTTGCAGAGGGCCTCATCAACAAGGTAGAACCCGAGGTAAGCAAGTGGCCTATGCACAGTGCAATATCACATAATTGAAAAAGATTGTAATTCTCATTTGTCAATGGAGACGGTAATACTTCACCTTCCTTCTCCTTAAAGCCTTCCTCACATGTACTCGATGCTTCCATAACTGCACTAAGACAAATATTGGCGTTGTCATAATGCTCACCCAGAAATGCTTCTTCAGCATCCTCCAGTGTTGTGATCCCGTCTGAATAGAGCTGCAAGCAGTCCTTCAAGCAAACCACAACAAAAGGATCTAGACTTTCGTTGCTCATCAACAAATTTTTTATGATCTGAAGCGTGCTGCTTGCATTGTTTAGTGCTAGCTCCATTGCTATCAATGCTAGTCCTTGGAGATTAGCCACATGGCTGACCGGAACTGCTTGAAGAGAGGTTGTGCATAGGTCGTAGCTAAAGACATGGGATTCATCGGCACATTTTCTGCAGGTTTGGTTGATTATATCAACAGATATTCCAGTAATTGGTGAGAAATTTTCGTGAGGAATTGTGAGGAAAAATAAGCAGCAGCATAAAGAGATTGAAAAGAAAGAAATATGGTGCATTGTTTCCTCCGGTTTCTTGCTCATGTAGTCGAATATATGTAGTTCTAATATGAAATTCATATGCAGTTAGAGGAAGCTTCCTGGGGTGTTAGTACTACTTGTTCTTTTGAAGCAACAAGGCCAGAACAGAACAGAACAGAACAGAGTCTATTCTGCAAAGACACGACAATTGTTTGGAGGGGTTCTGTACTCAGTAGCCTTGTCGTACAGAAAAAAAGAATGGAGCTCGAGAAAAATAAATAATGTCGTCACTACTAAATTAAATGTTTAGTATGTTGCCATAGAAGATTCCATAACAACCAATTAAGAACCTCGCTTAAGAGTTAGAAAAAATATGTATATTAACTAGATCTTAATCGTTCGATTTATTATGTGTTGTTGTACAACACATTACATTTTGTTTTTGTAACAGGCCTTTAACTCGTCAACAAACGTACGAGATACGATGACTAATTGTTGGAACATAGCTAGTTCTCAGTTTCCCTCTCTTTAAACTCAGTTTCACAAATATCAGGTGCATCCACCTGACCGAGATATGTATAACCTAAATCATAATGCTTGGGTGGTGGGCTAAGGACCATGCTAGCTCCGTTAATGGAATCCCTGGCATCCTCGTACTTGTGCACAGATTTGTAATGAAGGTTAGTCGACTGTCGGATCCTTCGCCAACTTTTGGATGAGGTCATTGATGTAGGCCACCTTGTCTATGGCTTGGCGAAGTACGATGCACATGAGTCCATCAAGGTCTGCACCATGGCTTTTAGGGCTGGCCTTAAGAGTTGAGACACAGAAGGTGTAGTTCAAAGATGGTTCACGACCAGCAGCTATCTTGCAAGATTGTTCGATGAAATCATCACTCATGGCGCTGTGAAAGAGTACGTACGAGAAAGGTGACAAGGAAGACACACCTCATTTGCAGAAGCAAAGATGAAGATGAAATCTCAGAGTTGGATCTAGAGGGGAGCTAGACTTCAGCTGGATATGGATATAGAGACAAATATATATAGTTATACGAACAGAATAGTATTTATGGCGAGTTATACATACAAAGGAAGAAAATCCTCTCCTTTTTTCCTTCTTTACCAAATCTCTAACTTAATTTTTAATAATAATAAAACGAATCTCATAGTTCCTTCTTTTTTCCTAATAACAATATTAGATTGTTTGGGATTTTTAGATATTGAGGGGATGAATTCAACCCTTAACTAGCTAGGGTGAATCTTACGAATGCTTAACTTCCTAAACCTCGCGGTCTAAAAGGTGTATATTACGAATGATTAACTTCTTAAACCTCGTTCCTAGCCATAAGCTCGATTATCGATTGGACAATCGACTGTTAGCAAAAGGTAGTTGTGCATCACATTTCAAACTAAGCTTGCAGAGACATGAAATGGACGCACGCGCGGGTGCTCGTCTGTAATAGGGAAAGATTGTGAAATTTTCATTGAATATTGACTTTTTTCTTTTTTATTGTTCTATGAAGGGAAAAGTTTAGAAGCTCATCAATAGTATATGTTGTACCAATTAAGAGATCGAACAGTTTTGAGACCGTTCTTTAGTTGTTCATGCGTGAGTTAGTTAGATTAAAAAAAAATTATATCTTTTTGTTACATAAAAAGTATCGGGTTTATATTTAATATAAGATCATGAGTTCGACTCAATGACGACCAACTTTTATAAACCTCATTACCATTTAGGTTAATCTCAAGAGATTTCGTGAGATGATATGACTTAGACTCAACGATGACCAATTTTTGTAAACCTTACCATTTAGGTTAATCTCAAGAGTTTTGGTGAGATGATATCCGTTGTTGTGCTATGAAGATAAGGTGTGGATGGAGGAAGACTCCGTCCTATGGCTTCTTTCTATCTTCCAAGCTGAGCTCAACATGAGATGTCTTTTTCTATTAAAGAAAACAAGTATGGCTCAGATCCATCCACTGGTAACACCCTTGACCCTTATTCAGTTATTCAGTTAGATTGTGACGATTGATCTCAATAGCTTTAGTCTCATAAAACGAAAAGAGAGGATTGGGTTATTTTGAGTGTATGTCTGAACCGGTCATCTTCATTATAGCATTTTTGTTTCAAAGACATAAAAAGTTTCAACGGAACTCCAAGTACTGCTTTCTGCATATTCATTTGGCAGCTCTCGCCATAAGCGCTTTATGCATGTGCTCTAGCAAGAAGCACTATAAGCGCTTCTCTAATAAAGAGCTTTTAGCATGTTGTCAATAAGCACTTCTAAACATACCCAGAAAGGAGAAATATAGAATACAACCAGTGAACCAGAAATAAATAAAGATACATTATACATATATATATATATATATATATATATATTGCTATTTGAGATTATTATTAATTGGATCAATATTTGTTATATACAAGTACAAACAACGTCTATATATGTTGCATATATTAATTAGAAGACTGATATATAACTAATTAAAAGAAGAAGAAGAATAAAATATACCATTAACGAGCTTAGCTTATTTATCCAGAGCTAATGACCTAATGTGTTGATAAAAGCAAGAGAGATGACGTTCAATTGGCTGAAGTTATCATTCTCCCTTTTTAATGGATAAACTTCACCTTTCTTCTCCATGAACCCCTCTTCACAAGTGCTAGATGCATCCACGGCAGCACTGATTTCTATGTTAGCTTTACCATAATCCTTGGCCTTAAAGGCACCAACAGCTTCTTGTAGGGTAGGAACGGCATCCGAATACAGCTCTAAGCAGTCTTGCAAGCACTCCTTTGCGTACTTGTCGAATTTTTTATCCACCAAAAGCTTCGAAATGGTGGAATTGATGCTGGTTGCGTTGGATATGGTGAGGTTAAGTGTAAGGGCCACAAGTTGCTCAAGGTCTGCTCCATGGCTTTTGGGGATGGCCTCAAGGCTTGAAACACAGAAGTTGTAGCTCAAATTGGGATCACTAGCTGCAGCTTTCTTGCAGGAGAGATGGATGAGATCGTTGCAACCCATTGTGTTGTGAAGGAGCACGAGAAAAGTGATAAAGAAGAGGCACCTCATTCTTCCCACTCTCTTGAAGTCTTGATCGAATGACCTTTTGAAAAATAGAGAGATGAAAGTGAGATTTAAGTATTATATATACGCACTTGCACACACAAATATGCATTTCCTTTTGTAAAGTGGGGAAAATGGATTTTCGTCACATCTTCTCTTCTTTTCTCTACATTAAGGATTCTCTTTCTTTTAATATTTTATATCGCATTAAAAAATGTGTCGATGTTTAAATTCTATGATTTCCATCTAACATTATCAAGAAATTAATTGAGAAACGTATTACTAAACTAATAGTTAGTTGCATGAACTACAGTTTTCTTTTCTTTTCAATTGATTGGATTTTATAGGTTTATATATACACACACATACAGATCCTATCCCGAGCGAGGTTAGGATTTAGGGTCACTTTTCAGTCTCATATCCACATCTCAACCGTTCAGTTTTTAGGTACTAATGTATAGATCATCTTTGCAAAATTTCAGCCAAATTGATGATCTATAAGGCATCTAACTCGTTCAAACCAATAGACGAACTAAATCTGTCCAACTTGGACCGTACTAGCTTTAAGGCAGTTATCAATGCCTTAACGACCATCAATTTGAGTAAAATTTTGCTGAGATGATCTATACATTAGTACCTAAAACTTTTTACGATCGAGATGTGGATATGCGACCAAAAAGTGACCACAAACCCAAACCTCACTCTAGAATTTCAGAGCGAGGCATCGCTCTGGATAGGATATGTATATACATATATATATATATATATAGGATTTTTCTCAGGTGCGGACGCCCGTACGGAAATTTAGGTACGAATTTCCTGTTTTCGACCACTTTTCGGCCATATTTTTACATCTTAACCGTTCAGTTTTTAGGTCCTAATGTATAGATCACCTTTGCAAAATTTCAGCCAATTTGGTGATCGTTAAGGCATCCAAACTGCAATTTACATGAATGGACCGAATCTGTCGAACCGAACCGTTCGTATTTATAATGGTAAATTGCAGTTTTGGATGCCTTAACGATCACCAAATTGGCTGAAATTTTGCAGAGGTGATCTATATATTAGGACCTAAAAACTGAACGGTTAACATGTGAAAATGTGATCGGAAAGTGGGGGAAAACTGGAAATCTGTACCGTCTGCACCTTAGCCGGACTGTATATACACACACACACACACACACACACACACTCACACACACACATATATATAGCTCAGGTGCGGATATCCGTACCTAAGCAAAAGGTACGGATTTCCATATTTGACCCACTTTTCGATCATATTTTCATATTTTAACCGTTCAGTTTTTAGGTCCTAATGTATACAACATCTCTACAAATTTTCAGCCAAATTGATAATCGTTAAGGCATCCAAAACGTCAATTTACACGAACGAACTGAATCTGTAGAACCGGAACCGTTCGTGTTTATAATGGTAAATTGCAGTTTTGGATGCCTTAACAATCATCAATTTGGCTGAAAATTTGCAGAAGTGATCTACTCATATATACCTAAAAACTGAACGGTTAAGATAAAATGTGATCGAAAAGTGAGTCCAAAATGGAAATCCGTTCCTTAGCTTAGGAACGGACGTCCGCAGCCAAGAAGGGTTGTATATATATATATATGTTAAAACTCAAATCCTAAAAACTGAGATACGTGAGATACGTTAAAACTCAAATCCTAGATTAATTTTGAAAGAAACATGATAAAATAAGCCTTGTGGCCAGCTTAAGTGGTCAGGTGAAGTGAGGAATTAGCTAGCTAGCTTAAGATTAGGCTAGACTAAGAGTTTAATTCCCTCCCTTGTAACCAAAAAAAGAAAAGAAAATGATGACAAAATTGTTGTGGTATGTTTTACCTCTTAGTCAATTTCGTACGTGTTTTACATCTTTGGCCAATTACATCAATCTACTACTTTACTTCTGCATTTGCGATTTAATTAATATCAAATTTATGAAAATACTACAAGGTTAAACGGGTTAAACACGAAGACAAGATTATCATATATTGAAATTGGGCACAAAATCAACTAACGAGCTAACTCAATATCAAGTTCGCTATGAAAAAGGAGAAAGTGAACAGCTTAAGTTTGTACTCTTACATATTATGCTTGTACAACTCGTGATAGTTCATATATTGTTATGAAACTTTATTTAATTTGCTATCTTTAATTAAGGATATTGGTTCGAATATGTTCGAGCTAGCTAGGCTTATTCGTTAAAGCTTGACTTATAGAAGTTAATCCTTAGGTTAGGCATTTAGTTAAGATAAACTTAAGCTTAAACCAAGGTGCCCTAGTTCATTCCACAATGATGTTCGATCTAGCCGATCGAACACGAGCTTTATAAAAGTCATTTGAGTGAAATGAGCTTCAATCTGAAAAATATAACTGAAGCATGAATCAAGTTAATATATCAGCGGAGTAAAAAAATATCAACTCTGTTATTCTTTTAAAAAAAAAATAAATTTAATGTGAAAATGGAGGCTACTAAAGCATCATCGCTCTTTTTCTTTCACATCCTATTTTCTCCTTTCTAATTTTCTATTGGTATCAATTCCTAGTATAATTTAAAAATAATAATAATAATAATAATAATAATTCCTAGTACAATTTTATTGAAAGCTGCCGTGGAATCTTTATAGGATCGCGTGAGTCTTTATAGAAAGTGATCATTATTATCAATTGGGCAAATCAGACATCTTGTTTCTTTGTCTATCTGTTATGATATGATTTTTGGTTATGAAGATACGTGACTGCTATATCATATGTAAGGCTACACGCAAAGCATGAGGGCCGGCATGTGAGTTTATTTAAGTGGAAAAGAACGAAAGAAATTAAAGAAGAAGATGACCATAATATGCCTTTTGATCATGTTAGAAAGAGGTAGTGGCCGGCCGGTGGTTGTGATAATTCCATGGAATTTTCAATATTCATAACAGGCTGGCCGTAGCCTCATCGATGGCTCCACTAAAATCTTGATTAATTGAATGCACGAAATTAAAACGTTTCAAATTGAGATATGGAGAAAAGAAGTATCTTATGAAAATATGGGAACATGCATGCATATATGCACTACTTTGATCACGCAATGAAATAGTTTTGCGATTGTTTAGTGCAATATCTACTGGAACTCCATGTAGAAGTTAATGCGTACAATACAAAATAATTTGATAAGGAGTAAAGAGGATGAAAACAATATGTATTAACTAGACTCAACCCGCGCGCAAGCAATAATATATGGTGATCAATTTAGGTTATTTTTCATAATACAATTCATTCCTGACTAGGAAATGCTATCAACATCATCTACACCTTTGTTGTGAACGAGATTCTATCTCAAAACTTTAGCACAGAGTGGTATTGCATGTGCTGAAAGGGAACGGACAGTCTCACGGGAATGGAAAATGCATGCAGAAACAAAGGGCTAGCTGTTTCTGAGAAAAGGATCTGTCAAAGTAACGTGTGAGCCAAACAAACCTAATCTTTGTTCGGTAATCGGTGGCTAGCTCTTTTCCGGCACTGAATGTGCAACTGTCCGACACGGTAGGGCTGGCCTCTTTTTGGTCTTTCTTCCATGGGTGAAAAAGGTGGTACCACCCAAGGCCTCCATAATGATCGAGTTCGATCTGCTAGCGTTATTCCATCTGTACTAAACACAATTACCCACCTTACATTTGCCTCACAATAATTATAGTTGATCCTAATTAATTTAGGGGAGTGAAATTCACACCCCAAATTTTAAAGGGTCCTTGACTCATAGCCCCAAAATAGACTAAAATTAGCCCACTTACACTATCAACAAAATTTTGTTCCCACTAACCCCACTTGATAGCTAAATGACGATTTTGGGCTCCAAAAAATTAAAAATCACAGGTTGCCACCCTTATCTCTCTCGCCGACTCTCTCTCATCATCAATCTCTCTTTGCAAGGACGAAGTCGACTCTCTCTCTGCAAGGACGCCGTTGACGACCGATCTCTCTCTCTCTCTCTGCAAGGAAGACGTCAACGACCCTCTCTCTCACTTTCTCTCTCATCACCGATCTCTTTCTCTGCAAGAACGTTGACGACGACCCGAGGATCCATCTCTCTCTCTGCAAGGAGGCGTCGACGCCAACGACGAGGATCCGTCTCTCTCTCTCTCTCTCTCTCTCTCTCTCTCTCTCTCTCTCTACGTAAGGACGTCGTCGACGAGGAGGAGGAGGATCTTAATTACAAAAGCTCCGAGTCCGATCTGAACCTTCTTCCCTGCACTACTCCCTTCGTCGGCCTTCTTCCCTGTTGTTTTTCAGCACCGACTTCGTCTTCGGCATCACCGGCATCGTCGTCTCTAAGGCTGTGATTGATTGAATGATCTACTTTGGACCAGCTCGACCAGATGCAACTACTTTGGAGTCGGAGCTCCGAACACAGACGAGAAACGTAACGAGGTCTCTTCTGGGCTCACCCAAAACCCATTTCAAGGTACTCTCTCTAGTAGTTCTTCATTTGATTTTCTTGTTTGGCTAAATATAATTCCTTGTCTGGCAAATGGGTTAAGATTTAGGAGATGTAATGGGGAATAATGATCGATGTAAAGTCTTGATTTTTTTTTTTCACCTGTTTGAATTGTACATACAAAATGGGTGTTGCTGCTCTAACCCAGAGACTATGCAACTTTGAAATCCGAAGACTGGTATTGATAATCGGTGTGGCGGTTGTTATTGTAGTTGTGAATCAGTGTTTTGGGCTTCCCTTTGGTAAAAATGTTTACTTTCACCTGCTAATACTGGTTCAGCTTCAATGGTCACATTGTTGGGTAATGTTACTAGTTCAAATGATTCGGAGTCTGGGAAGTTTGATGTTGTTGGTTGTACATACTGGGGAGTCTCAACTAAGTTTAGCACTAGCGCCTGAGCCCCATCGGTACTCCCAGGTACTACGCCATGGGCCGGGTTCACGGCCCACCATGGAGGGCCTCACATGAGATGCCACCTCGGGCACCCAGGGCCCGGGGCAAGGCCATCACAGCCCATCTATACACAACAAGAGGGCTGATATGACATCAGAAGAACCTGTGTCCCACATCGAGGATAGGGGAGACTCCTTTCCTATGCTCGAATATAAAGACATTAGCACAACCACCTTTAAAAGGTAATAACTCCTTTGTCCACTATTTACTTGATATACATCTATTAGTTTCTCACTCAGGCATCGGAGAGGTGTAAACCGTCCGGTACGGTTTACCCCTCTAACGTAGTGTTCTTGATACAGGATTTAGGAGTTGGATCGGTACCCCAGACGGTACAGCATTCTGTGTGAGGTACCCGGAGAAAGCCACCAGAAACATTGGCGCGCCAAGTAGGGGCTAGATCCATGAACGAGCCAGAAGTGACAGGAGAGGGTCGAAGTGTCGCCCGTGCACTGATTTTCTCTCCGGGAACTTCATCAGCAGAAGCGCTAGGTGTTCAAGAAATGCATGGTCTCGGATCCTTGGTCCCGATAGTCCCGGATCAAGTGACGCCGGTATCGGAGTTGGAGTCTATGCGAGCTGAGATCGCAGCCTTAAGGGAACAATCCAGGATCGATCGGGAACAACAAAGTACCGATAGGGAAACAAACCGCCTTACGCAACAGAGAATGCAGGATTTGGAAGATGAAAACATAGCGCTGGCCTGAGTACTGGACAGGAGGCACCAGCACAACGAGGCACTCACCCAGGCCCTGGCTAGAGCATCTCAGCTAGCAGCATGCGTGAACGCTGCCCTGATAACAGGAGACCCCAGCACCGCCCCAGCACCTTCTACGGAGAGCGGTCAACGGATAATCCAGATACCGATAGACTTATTCCCGGAAAACTTGAGGCATTTGCCACCACCACCGCTACCACAGCTAGTTCACAATATCCCACCGGTAACCGATGCAAACACTGCATTACTCGTGCAAATGAGCAACTCTTTGCATGCCCTGCAGGCAAGGGTACAGGCCACAGAAAATAGAGACACCTGGAGAGCTATGACCACTTACGAAGACCGCCCGGGCCCTTTCACCCAACAGGTTAGAGGAGCCATTCGAGCGAATACATCAAAACCACTGAAGATTGACTATACGGGAGTTGGAGACCCCTACCAGCATCTACAGGCTTTCCGATCGCAAACAAGCGCCAAGGGATATACGGACGAAGTGTGTTGTAATATGTTCCAGGAGACTCTGTCAGGGGAGGCTTTGAGTTGGTTCTACGAACTGCCGGTCAGTTCTGTAGGGAATTTTAAGGAGTTAGCTGACAAGTTTGTAGCTCGATTCATCTTACGCACTGATGGGATACACACACCAAAGGGCCTGTTTAAGGTCCAGCAGGGAGAAGATGAAACACTGAAGTCTTTTGTAAATCGGTGGCAGGCGGCTACCGCTAAATGTCGGGACCTTAATAAGGAACTGGCTGAGCTGGCTTTCAGGAGGGGCTTGAGACGCGGAGAATTTCTCTACGGGATCAACCATAATCCTCCAGCTAACTACGACGAACTGATGGCCACTGCCATCAGACACGCCCAGGCCGAATTCGAAACGTATGGGGACACCCCCAGACCAGAGCTAAGATTTTCCACACCGGCCTCGACGACTAGGGATGAGCCACGAAAGAGGGAGTGGGTCCACATTCATGACAGGTCACCTAATACCTTGAACAAAAGAAGCAAAGAGTCCTCGTCCAGGTCTAACAGTTACGGGACCACCCACCCTCACAGGGAGCCGAGGGCACAGCAGGCCCCACGGACACCACCACCACCCCTGTATGAGGTGTTCACAATCCTGAACTCTTCATACGAGACTATTTGGAACGAAAACAAGGATGAGATACCGGGACCACCTCCAAGGAAGTTCCCGAAGAGTAAACTTTCCCAGCAGGATACCGGAAAATTCTGCACTTATCATGAGGATGCCGGACACAATACCAATCTCTGCGTTGCTTTAAAAAATACAATCGAGTCCCTCATCCAGAGGGGTAAGCTTCAACGATACCTACCTGCTAAGGAGATACGAGCTGTAGACGTGTACGGCCAGATCTTCACGATCCACGGTGGGGGCCCGAAAGAGTTGCCTCCCTAGAGGAAGAAACGAAATTCTAGTTTCGGCCGTCCGGAAGTTTTCAACTTCCATAAGGCCCCGCAGCAAGACGGTGGCACCGGATGGACATCGGTGACATTCCTGCAGGAGGAGGGAGCCAATCTGAAGATGCCCCATGATGATCCCTTCCTAATCACGCTCCAAATGGACCATTATATAATGTCCCGGGTGCTCGTGGACACCGGGGCCTCAGTTAGAGTATTATTTCGCGATGCATACAAAGCTTTGAACAGAGGAAGAGCCAAGCTGTCACAGGATAATGAGCCCCTCATTAGTTTTTCAGGAGATATCGTCCAACCACTCGGATCAGATTACCTATCGATCACAATAGGCGAAAGTCCGAATTGCTCAACCATCAAAACAGAGTTAATCGTGGTGGACTGCGTCTCGTCCTATAATGCTATCCTGGGCCGGCCGGCACTCTGGCGTCTGAAAACCTTCATTGCAGGTCACATGTTGATGATGAAAGTACCAACCCCGGCCGACACTGCTACGATCCGGGGTGATCAGGCCGCTGCGAGGAAGTGCTACTCTTTGACTGTATCTCGCGGTAAGGGAAAGTCTGAAATGTTGCACGTAGCTACTAACCCTCTGCTGGACAGGTATGAGGATCCCAGAGCCGATACCGACTCTGACGAAGAACGGCCCGATGCCATAGAAGACATTGAAGAGGTGGTCCTATCAGAGCAGTTCCCGGACAGGACTGTTAGGATTGGTACAAGGCTGTCTCCAGTTGTCAGGGAAGGATTGATCTCGTTTCTCCGCTCTAACACATCTGCATTCGCCTGGTCCTATGAGGACATGCCCGGTATACCGACGGAGATAGCCACTCACAATCTCAGTATTGTTTCTTACTCAACCCCGGTAAGACAAAAGCGACGGGCCTTCATACACGATAAGTACCGGGCTATCCAGGTTGAGGTAAAGAAGTTGATCACCATCAACTTTGTCAGGGAAGTAACATACCCCCGGTGGTTAGCCAACGTGGTCATGGTACCAAAGAAATCTCCGGGATCATGGCGCATGTGTGTGGACTACACAAACCTCAATCGAGCATGCCCTAAGGATAGCTTCCCGCTCCCGCGAATTGATCAATTAATCGACTCCACTGCTGGGTACCGGTTACTCAGTTTCATGGATGGGTTCAGTGGGTACAACCAAATTTGAATGAACCCGGCAGACGAGGAGCACACTGCCTTTACCACAGACAAAGGTCTCTATTGCTACCAGGTCATGCCTTTCGGGTTAAAGAATGCAGGTGCCACTTATCAGCGACTTGTCAACTCCATGTTTGAGGAAGTTATCGGTACTATCATGGAGGTATACGTGGACGATATGCTGGTAAAAAGTTTAACTCCGGAGGATCATGTAGCCAACTTGTCAATCGTCTTCACCATCATATTGCACAATGGGATGCGGCTTAACCCACAGAAGTGCATCTTCGGGGTCGAGGTAGGAAAGTTTCTCGGGCACATCATTAGCCACAGGGGAATTGAGGCCAATCCGGAGAAGGTGCAGGCTATATTAGACATGGTGTCCCCAACCTACCGAAACGAGGTCCAATCTCTTATAGGCAAGGTGGCCGCCCTGTCAAGATTCATCTCCAGGCTGACGGACAAGTGTACTCCTTTCTTCAAATTGTTAAAAACCCAGCACGTCGAGATGATAGCCTGGACAGCGGAGCACGAGGCTGCTTTCCTTGGCTTGAAGGCATACTTGTCAGAGGTACCTCTACTCTACAAACCTGTTCTCGGAGAGATGCTCTACGTATATCTGGCGGCATCGTCAACTGCTGTGAGCTCAGTCATGATTAGGAAGGACTCCGATTGCGAGTACCCAGTGTACTACGCTGGACAAGGTTACACTAGTGCAGAATCCAGGTACCCGGACATTGAAAAAGTGGCACTGGCTCTCCTGGTATCAGCCCGGAAGCTCAGACATTACTTCCAAGCACACTCAATCACCGTTTTCACTAATCACCCATTAAGGCAGGTTTTGCAGAAACCAGAGACATCGGGCAGGTTAATTAAATGGGCCATCGAGCTGGGGGAGTTCGATATCAAGTACCAGCCCCGGACAGCCATCAAGGGCCAGGCAGCGGCAGATTTTATTTCAGAATCAATCCCCTCCCATAACCCAAACCAGGAATCACCTGAACCACTAGCCGCAGATCCACCTCCGCCAAGCACTTGGCGATTATACGTTGATGGAGCATCCAACAAGAAAACCAGCGGAGCCGGCATCTTGCTAATTAGCCCGGACGATCAAGTCTACGAGTACGCCCTCAAATTTGCCTTCAAAGCATCCAACAATGCCGCAGAGTACGAGACACTCATAGCAGGTCTGCAGATCGCCCGGGAACTAGGGGTGCAGCACCTTAGTATCTTCAGTGATTCTCAGTCGTAAACCAGGTCAGCGGTAACTTCGAGGCAAAGGAGCCCCACATGTCCTCCTACCAGGCCTTGGCCTGGGCATTAGTTCAGAGGTTTACCTCCTACTTTTTTACCCAAATACCGAGGGCAGAAAACGACAAGGCAGACGCCCTTGCTAAGCTCGCATCAACTTCTCCAAACCCTACCTATGGGGCCACAAAGGTCGAAATACTCGCGGGACCTAGCACTTCTAAGACGGTGTCAGAAATATTTGTGGTGAGTCACACAGCTTCATGGATGGACCCAATTTTGAAATACATGGTCGACGGCCTAGCACCGGATGATAAGGTCGAGGGCAGAAGACTACAGCTAAGGTCAGCTCGATACACGATCATGAATGGCAAACTGTACAGAAGAGGGCATTGCTTTCCCAACCTGAAGTGTGTAACACCGGAGGAAGGTCACAAAATAATGAAGGACATTCATGCTGGTGTATGTGGTAACCATGTCGGAGTCCGATCTCTTGCACACAAGACCCTAAGGGCAGGATACTTCTGGCCTACCATGTCGGCCCTGGCCCAAAAAATATCCAGTTCTTGCCACAAATGCCAAATGTATGCAAATATCCCAAGGGCACCGCCCATCGCCCTTTCCATCCTCCTCGCACCATGGCCGTTCTGTCAGTGGGGTTTGGACTTGATTGGTAAACTTCCCACAGCAGTGGGACAGTTCAAATACTCCATTGTTGCAGTGGACTACGAAAAAAAGTGGGTGGAGGCAGAACCTCTCGTCGCCATCACCACGGAAAAGGTCAAAAGCTTCCTATGGAAGAACATCTACTGCAGGTTTGGAGTCCCGGATACCATAGTCACGGACAATGGTACCCAGTTTGACAATGATGAGTTGAGAGCTTACACACAGAACCTGGGCACTAAGATCCTCTATGCTTCCCCGGCTCACCCCCAGACCAACGGTCAGGTCGAAGCTGTCAACAAGATACTCAAGAAAATACTGAAAAAGAAGCTTGACGAAGCCAAGGGTCTTTGGGCTGCTAAACTCCCGGAGGTGTTGTGGACTATCAGGACCACGACAACGGAGGCCACCGGAGAGACCCCTTTCTGCATGGCTTTTGGATCAGAAGCAGTACTCCCTATTGAAACACAAATCCAAAGTCCCCGGATCGAATACTTCGATGCGGGTACCAACTCAGAAGGCCTACACCTCGATGCTGATTTACTCGAGGAACGAAGAGATGTGGCACACATGCATAACTTGGCAAACAAGCGGAGGATAGCTCGTTACTACGATGCCAAGGTACAGTCCCGGACAGTAAAGTTGGGGGACTGGGTCATGAAGCAAGTCTACCCAGAGCCCCGGGGACTGGATCCATCCTGGACAGGCCCTTACAAGATCATTGAAGAGGTAGGCCCCGCAACCTTTTCCATCAGGGACATGAACGGGGTCGTTTCCAGGCATCCATGGAATACCCAGCGCCTGTGGTACTATTACAAGTAGCTCCGAGAGCATCTTGTCCTAGCTTTTGCTTTTTGAACATACAGCTATGGCAAGCTACCCATCGGGTACTCATTCTGTATTTAACCACCATGTGGTATTTGAATGGAAAAATGAATTATTCAGACCATTTCTAGCATTTTTTTTTTACCTACCCCGGACATTCCCGGACATAGCTATTGTCAGTTACTCTATTCCAGTAATAAGTGATGCAAACAAATGCTCAAGGTACGAAATCCTAGAAATTTTAATTCCTTTCCAATTCCCATTCAAATTTAAGACGTTTCCATTCACAAAAAGCCTGGACTACCAGACAGAATTGGACAATTGTTCAAACGGATAATAAAAAAAATAATAAAAGAATTTTATTTACAACCCCTCGCCACTGGTACTCTGGGACCCACCGGCACCAGACTTGACCGCCGCCTCCCGATCTTTCTTCTTTTGCTCCAGGAGACCCCGCCTGAATTTGGCTTCATCCAAGTATCCAGCCGCCACCCACTCCTTGAACTTCATGATGACAGCCTTATCTTGGGCAGCAATTAGCATAGCGATGAGCTCTTCGGAGGACTTGTACTCCTCCACGGCCTCGTGCCTCTCCGCGGGAAGGCGATCCTCCAGGTGGTCTGCCTTCTCCTTCCATGACACGGCAGACTCTGCAGCTTTTTTCTCGGAGTCCCGAGCATTTTTCACCTCTTCCCTTGCCTCAGAGACTTCACCCTCAAGCTCCGCGATCCGCTGCTTAGCGGCGGCCATCTCAGCCTTCAATGAGTCCCGCTCCTTCTCCTGCTTAGCCTTCTCGCCATGAAGATACTTCACCTGCCCGGAGAGATTGCTAACCTCCTCCTTCAGATGAGTATCTTCCTCGCTGGCGTCAATGGTGTACACATTGAAAAGTGCCTGCAAATACACCGATCAAAATGTATATAACAATAAAAATCGATTGCAGAGAATGAAACAAGACGTACCCGCATCATGGATTCCCGGGCAAGACGACGATTCTCTTGGGGGGTATTGTCCTTGGCCCGAACCCGGTCGAGGCCAATATCCTTCAGGTCACCAAGCATGGACCGCACGAAATTTTCATCGGCAACCCCGTACTCACTCAACAGCTGCTTGATGGGCTTCTTGGGGATTACCGGAATGGCAGAAGACAACAAGCCAAGCGAAGGCGACGACTCTGGTCCCGGGTGATCTTTCTTCTGCCTCTTCGCACCGAAACCCTGAACATCCCGGCCAGTATACGTCACCTCCTGCTTATCACTTCGATGCCGGTGCCTATGGGATCTTTTCTTCTCATCAGGAAGCAATGCCTCATCGCTCCCAGTGGAACGAGAGGAAATAGGCACGGGGGCCGGTACCTTTCCCGTCCCGGTGTCATCTATCGTGATAACGTCGGCCAAATAGGGCTGCACGACTTGGGTCACGGGAGCGTCGGGATCAGATTCACCATATCCCTCATCGGTGATCTCCAGAAGGGTTTCTTCAACTGACCGACTTGTACCTTTCGACCCTAGGTCGACATCGATGTGAAGGGCGTCTTCCCCCTGGCCCATCAGCATATCCATCAACTGGGCATCATCCATTCAGTCCTCCTCTTTGCCTTTCCGGGGTTTCCTCTTCGGTGCTTTCACTGCAATCAGTTCCAAGATTAGTCGAAGGTAAAAAGGACGAGCGACACACGGAAAAAAAAAAAAAGAGAAAAAAAAAATGTAATATTTTAAACTCTTACCGGGGAGCCACCCTAAACCTAGCCTATAAAGTATAGAATGCCGGATGAATCTATAAGAGCTCCTCTCTTTCTCTGACCAAACAGCATATACTCGGGCTATCCTCTTCCTTTCTACTTCGGATAGAGTATAGGACTGGTCCCCGATAGCTTGGAAGGTATCGGTCAGCTGCCACTTCTTATTCTTAATTTGCCACCGCCCCCCAGCTAGGAATACTTTGTTCCTCCACCTTTTGCTCATCGAGGAAGGCATGTCGGTAACTAGTGGTTCGTAATCCCTAGCGGCAAATGTAACCGTACCCGCACAAGACTGCTTCCTTGAGTACAGTACCCGGTGTACCGCGCGGAATTCATTTATGGAAGGCCACCCTTGTTGGCACAAGTCCCACATGGCCATCATACTGTATATTTGACGAATGGCATTCGGGGTCAGCTGCCCCGGTGACAGGTTTAGCATCCGCAGTAGATACTGTAGGCACCGGGGCAGCGGTAGCGATAACCCTTGGTGAAGCTGATTCTCGTGCAGCGCCACCCACCCAGGGGCAAGATTCGCGGCCATCTCCCCATCCCTGAGAGGCCTAAGCTCCACCGCGTCCGGTATTCCCCACTTCAGTCGCATATCGATTATCTCCTTCATCGTCATACTTCTCCCGGGTTCGTCGCATACGGTCACATCCGTAAGTGTATACCTCGGCTTCGGTATGCCCTCGGGAATTGCCACCGTGACTACCGGGGCCTCCGCAGATCCACCCTCGCTCTCACCCTCGTCGGACTCCTCACTGCTCTCTGAGAACACCCCAGTTGAGGATCCCGTGTTCTCTGCTAATTGATCTACTCGGCCTAAGTACCGATCGATATCCACTTCAACTTGCCTGGCAGAAGACTGGTACGACGATCCCGTATCCCCACCCCTGGCTTCTGATTCCATCCTAACTACGGTACCGGGGACCTCAAATCTCGCTATATCTGGAACCAGAAGCACAAGGGTTAGCCTAACCAAAACCCAGAAATCCCCAGAAATTCCCAGAAACTCAAGCAAATCCCCAGAAACTCAAGCAAAACCCAGAAATTCCTAGAAACTCAAGCAAAACCCAGAAATTCAAAGCAAAACCAAGACCATTTTTTAGAGCACGAATTAACCCCACTTCAAAGCAAAACCCAGAGAATGAAACAAACCCAGAAATCTAAAACAATAAATTAACCCCACACTAGTATTGTTCGTGTTCTGTCTTTATGCGAACAAGAGGACCAAACACAAATAGCAAACATCCATGGCAGAAGCAAAATCATACAAACACAAACAGCAAACATCCATGGCAGAAGCAAAATCATACAAACAAGAGCGAGAGATCTAACCTCTTCTTCAGCAGACGATGGATCTATCACTCCACAAGCACGCACACTTCTTCCTTGGCTTTTTTCACCGCTGCAAATCTTCGAAGTCTTCTGAGTTTGTTTTTACGAAAGTGAGGGAAAACAATCGATTTCCCTCTTAAATTCAATCTCCAATGCATCAGGGCCGTAGAAACCGAAAAGCCCTCAACCATAGGATCGCTACACGTGTCCCACGCCTCTCCCCATTTCTCGAGCTTTGGAAGGAGAAAGGACGGGCATTTATTGCACAACCCAGTCTGCCCCACGTGGCCGACATGCACCGCCTACGCCATTGGGTACCGGAGGCTCATATTTTCTACCCCATCGGGTATCAGAGCCAAGCCCTCTTTCTACCCCATTGGGTACCGGAGGCTCAAATTCTCTACCCCATCGGGTATCAGTGCCAAGCCCTCTCTCTACCCCATTGGGTACCGGAGGCTCAAATTTTCTACCCCATCGGGTATCAGAGCCAAGCCCTCTCTCTACCCCATTGGGTACCGGAGGCTCAAACTTTCTACCCCATCGGGTATCAGAGCCAAGCCCTCTCTCTACCCCATTGGGTACCGGAGGCTCAAATTTTCTACCCCATCGGGTATCAGAGCCAAGCCCTCTCTCTACCCCATTGGGTACCGGAGGCTCAAATTCTCTACCCCATCGGGTATCAGAGCCAGGTCCTCTCTCCACCCCATTCGGTACCAGGGACTCAACCCTCATCCTGTCCTAGGGAGTAGGTGGCTTACCTACAGCGTAGCCCGCTCAAGATTTCTCTTATGAGGGAACTTGGGGGACTACCTATAGGCACACTAGTGCCAAACCTTGAGACAAAATAATAATAAGTCCCCACCCAAGAAACATCTTGAACGGGAACTTGGTGGACTTGTACATACTGGGGAGTCTCAACTAAGTTTAGCACTAGCGGCTGAGCACCATCGGTACTCTCAGGTACTACGCCATGGGCCGGGTTCACAGCCCACCATGGCGGGCCTCACATGAGATGCCACCCCGGGCACCCAGGGCCCGGGGCAAGGCCAGCACAGCCCATCTATACACAACAAGAGGGCTGATATGACATCAGAAGAACCTGTGTCCCACATCGAGGATAGGGGCGACTCATTTCCTATGCTCGAATATAAAGACATTAGCACAACCACCTTTAAAAGGTAATAACTCCTTTGTCCACTATTTACTTGATATACATCTATTAGTTTCTCACTCAGGCATCGGGGAGGTGTAAACCTTCCGGTACGGTTTACCCCTCTAACGTAGTGTTCTTGATACAGGATTTAGGAGTTAAATCGGTACCCCAGACGGTACAACATTCTGTGTGAGGTACCCGGAGAAAGCCACTAGAAACATTGGTGTAGTGGGGATAGCGGTTAATGCTACTGGTGGTTTAGAGTTAGAGGAGTTTGAGTTGGAGAAAGATGCAAGTAATGTAACTGTTGAGAAGAGTTTTCCGACTTTTGACTTAGGTGCCCAAATCGTTTTTTTTTTTTTTTTTGTAAAATGAGTGCAGAATTTAATTAATTAATTAATTTTGGTAAAGTGGGGCAGAAGGAAGGAAAGAACAAAGAAAAAAAATTATCAGGGGGCAATAGACGTCTATTGGGGGGCAGTAGACGTTTTGAATTGATATAATCTCCTCGTTTTTTTTCTTTAATCAAAGTTTTATTTGTCTAATTTTAAAAAATAAATGGGTATTAGGGGGCAATAGACATCTATTGGGGGCCAGTAGGTGTCTATTGGGGAGCAATACAGGTTATTCAGGGGGCAATAAACCTCTCCGACCTCATATGAGATCTACAACAACCTCTTTGGAGATTTCCGTCGAGGTTTCATAAACCTCTATTGCCCCCAATAGACGTCTATTGGGGGGCAATACATGGCTGATAGTCGTCTATTGGGGGGCAATAGATGTCTATTGGGTCAAAAAAAACCTTTCCGGTGAGATTTTCAACAAATTCCGGTGGGCGGCAGCCGGTGACTAGAATCCGGCGAAAGTTGACCGGACTCCGGCGGCTGGTGATGGTGCTCT
This sequence comes from Rosa lucieae, assembly GCA_024704745.1. Classification (NCBI taxonomy): domain Eukaryota; kingdom Viridiplantae; phylum Streptophyta; class Magnoliopsida; order Rosales; family Rosaceae; genus Rosa; species Rosa lucieae. The sequence continues at coordinate 151,453 of JANPXK010000921.1, forward strand.
GGCGAAGTCTCCTATAGTTTCTCTCTCTTCCATTTTTTTTCTCTCTCTCTATCTCTCTAAGTTTCAAAGGGGTGAAAGTAAAATGGTATTAAAAAAAATAAAAAAAATCTTAATGGGATATTATGAAAGACCTCCTTAGAGTGTTTTAGGTAAGAGGGAATTAAAAAAACTTAATGGGGTAAGTGGGAAAAAAATCTCTAAAAATGGGGTAAGTGGAAAAAAACCCAATTTTAAAAGTTCACAACAAGGGTGGGATTCAATTAAAATAGCAATATTGGAACCAACCGCAGCTGTATTGTGCTTGTACTTGTTAGTGTAAGTTAGGTAGCTTAAGCAGTAAAGAATAGTTAGTTAGAAGGTTGTTAGCTTCTTCACAGATGAGTGACAAGTGTCACGTTCCTGTACATTAGACTAGGGTTATCAACTACTATATATATACATAAACTGTTGTAATAAACTCATTAAGTCAAAATATAACAGAAAGTGCATCTAGATATTTTCTCAGTTCTCTCTCTCTAGCTCAGCTTTCATGGTATCCAGAGCCAGGCTCGATCGGTGACCTAAAGCTCACTCATCTTCTTCATCAGCTCTGTTCTTCATTCTTGAAGTTTCTCCAATACTAATTTCAAGCGCGGTTATGCAAATTACCCAAGATAAGTGAAGTTGTTCATCAAATTTTTCAGATCTAGCAGTGAAAAATAGTTGAAATTTGTTGTTGCTTTCCTTCATCGAAGACTTGGATTTACATATACAGTGATTGTTGATCTGTTTGACATACTCAGTGTTCAGAAAAATTAGTTGATTGATGCTCAGAAACCCTACGTTTTTGGGAAATTGAAGTTTTAGCTCAAGAAATTGAAGATTTAGCTCAGATCTAGCTATTGTTTGCTTCGATCTTACCTTAGATTACTGCAGTAGCACTATCGGATTTAGTTCTTGAAGATTTTTCTACTCAGAAACTTATTGTTACTCTAATTGCAAGCTCAAGACTCATATACTTTAGATCTATTCATGGCGTCTACTACTGTTAATCAGACCACAGTTTACCTACCAAATGTTCTACTTGATGAGTCTAATTACCCTACGTGGCTGTTTCGACTTGAGTCATTCTTGAAAGGCTAAAATTTGTATGGATTTGTTGATGGCACAACACCTTGTCCTGCTCAGTATATCACGTCTACTAATGGCACTACTAGATCTGTATCAAGTGAATATATATGTAGCTTGGAAAACTCAGGATCAAAGCATAGTCAACATGATTGGTCAAACCTTGAGTCCGATTGCCATGTCTTGTGCTGTAGGCAGTCGTTCTGCTCAAGAAATGTGGACAAACCTGAAAAATAAGTTTACAGCTCCAAATAGACATAATATTTTGCAACTTAAGTCCAATCTACAGAACTTGAAGAAAGGAAATGACAGTATTGAGTCATATCTTGACAAGATTAAAGCTGCTAGAGATGCTTTGGAGACAGTTGGTGTATTTCTTGATGATGAAGATATTGTTGTCACTGTCTTAAGGGGTCTTCCATCCGAGTATGCATCAATTAAAACAGTTATCCGTGCTCAGTTTGTTAGCTGTTCTATGGGAGAACTAAAGACCATACTCAAGGCTGCTGAAATTGACATAGAAAATGAGTCCATTGCTCTTCAGTCAGCTCCTCTTTCTGCCATGATGGTTGCTGCTCACTCATCTGCAATGAAACAATCTCAAGACAGCTCTAGCTCTTCTGCAAGCACCAGCTATTCAATGACTCCAAGTACAACAACCACTATGCAAAGCAACTCTATTATTCCACCAACTCCAGTTGCTCCTCCTGGTTTTGCACCTACTTCAACTAAGACACAATACATTCCAATTCCAGCTATGCCATATGGCTTCAACTCATTCAATCCCTTCAATGCCTTTGATCCTAGCATCAATATGGGAGGTTTCTATGCTGGTAGAGGACCACCAAGGTTCAGCAATGGTAGAAACAACTTTGGGCCAAGGGGAAATGCAGGCAACAATGGATTCAATATTGGCCTTAACAATGGCTTCAATAATGGTGGAGTGAACACCAATGTTGGATACAACAACAATCCTGGTTTCAACAACAATAGAAACAATGGTGGAATCTTGTGTCAAATATGTGGCAAAAATGGTCATAGGGCCAGAACTTGCAGGTTACTACCAAATCTCATGAATCAACAGCAGAATAACATGACTCAGAACTATGGAGGATGCCAAGTCTGTGGCAGATTTAATCACACAGCTGAGAGATGTTATTACATCATTGGCTTCCCAAATCAGCAACAACAACAAGTTCCAGCTGGCTTGCCAAACCAACTACAGCAAGAAACTCAGTTTCAGGCCAATGGTGGCAATGGAATGAATGCAGGTAATGCAATGAATGCTATGATGGCTGCTGCTACTCAAGCTCCTCAGTATTGGTTAGCTGATACAGGTGCCACTAACTACATGACAAAGGAAGTTCAGTTACTCAACAACATTGCTCCATATCCTCTTGCTGACACTGTTCAAGCTGGTAATGGTAAACAAATGAATATTACTCACATTGGTAATGCTATGCTTGGTTTCTTAAAGTTGCAAAATGTGTTACTCATACCTGAGTTAGCTGCTCATCTTTTGTCCATTTATCAATTATGCAAAGATAATAACTGCTCTGTATGGTTTGATGAGTTTATGTGTGTGATTCAGGACAAGGTGTTGGGCAAGATACTGTACAAATGACTGAGTAAGCAAGGGTTGTATCCCATTCCATTTGATCTGCCATCACTCAAATCACCTGAAGTTTCTGGAAATGTATCTACTGCTTCTACTATAGCTTTTCTGGGCAAATACATCAAACAGTCTATTTGGCATCAAAGGTTTGGGCATCCAGCTACTGATATAGTGAATAAAATATTGAATAAATGTAATATTCCATTCAAGTATGAGTCAGGAACCTCAGTTTGTGAAGGATGTCTTTTAGGCAAGTTTAAGAAATTACCATTTTCAAAGTCACAAAACAGAAGTTCAGTTCCATTTGAACTTGTTCATTCGGATGTATGAGGGCCTTCTCCTTGTCTATCAATTGATGGATATAGGTATTTTGTACTCTTCATTGATGATTGTACTCGATATACTTGGATGTTCCCAATGAAGAATAAGAATGAAGTGTTCTCTTATTTTCAATCTCTGTGTGCCTTTGTGAATACTCAATTTTCTGTACAAATTAAGATCTTGAGATCATATGGTGGTGATGAGTATGTTAATAATGCTTTCAAGAGCTTTCTCAATCAGAAAGGTATAAATCATCAGCTTTCATGTCCCTATACTCCTGAACAGAATAGGGTGTCAGAAAGGAAGAATAGGCATCTAGGAGAAACAATAGTCACTTTACTTCAAACAGCTTCAGTCCCCAATCAGTTTTGGTATCATGCATGTGCCTTGAGTGCATATCTTATTAATAGAATGCCTATACCAGTGCTACATATGCAGTCTCCCTTTGAAAAACTCTACAAGTCTCATCCCTCCTTAGACATACTCAGGATATTTGGTTGTGCCTGCTATCCCTTGCTCACTGCTAGAACAGATAAGTTGCAACCTAAGACAGCCAAGTGCATTTTTCTGGGATTTGCAGCAGGTTACAAGGGCTACATTTGTTATAATCTTCAAACTAAGAAGTATATTATATCTCGACATGTACTATTTGATGAAGAGAGTTTCCCATATGCCACAACCTGTGTGACCACTAATACTACTCATGTGTCACCTCATTCAGATCATAGACCTGTTTCAACACCTTGCTTTACTCAAACTCAGTCCATCTCACAGTATCAAATGCCTACATCTGTCTCACATCCATCATCTAATTCAACAACTACTTCATCTAGTGCCTCATAAGCTCACACCAATATTCTGCCACAATCTTCTCCTGCCTTTAGTCCGAATTCCACTACATCCATTCATTTTGGTGAAGATGATGGATCTCTTGCCATCAATACTCAACCTGGTGCCGGTAGAGTATCTGTTGTGCTAGAGTGCAGTCCTACTAGAACTAGATCCCAAATCTCAGAAGCCAATGTCTTACATCCAGTTGAAGGTCTCACTGATTCTGTGCATAATGATCATTATATGCTCACAAGGGGGAAAAGAGGTATCTCTAAGAAGAAATGTTTTCTGTCTGTCATGTCATCTGATTCTGCAGATCCTACTCAAACTGAGCCAATTAGCTACAAAATGGCACTACAAATACCTCAGTGGAAACAAGCCATGCAAGAGGAATATAATGCCTTACAACAACAACAAACTTGGACCCTTGTACCTTTACCTCCTGACAAGAACCTAGTCTCATGCAAGTGGATCTTCAAGATTAAAAGGAATGCTGATGGCTCTGTTGCTAGGCATAAAGCTAGACTAGTTGCAAGGGGGTTTAGTGAAGAATATGGTGTAGATTATGAGGAGACTTTTTCTCCTGTGGTTCGACACACAACTGTTAGACTAATTCTTAGTGTTGTTGCTCCTTATGGTTGGAAACTACATCAAATGGATGTTAAAAATGCCTTCCTACATGGTCAATTTAATGAAGAAGTTTATATGTCTCAGCCAGGTGGTTTTGAAGATTCAGCATTTCCATCATATGTTTGCAAATTGCAAAGGTCACTCTATGGATTAAAACAAGCTCCAAGAGCATGGAATGACAGGTTCACTTCCTTCTTGCCTACCATTGGATTTAAATCATCTCATGCAGATCCATCTTTGTTAATCAAAACATCAGTCACCTCCAAAGTATACATGTTGCTCTATGTTGATGATATTATAATTACAGGAGATAATGAAAGTTTAATCTCAGAAGTAAAAGCAGGATTACAAAAAGAATTTGATATGAAAGACTTGGGTGCTCTTCATTTCTTTCTTGGCCTAGAAATTCATTATGTTCCAGAAGGTCTCTTTCTATCTCAACATAAATATGCTAAAGATTTGTTACACAAGGCTAGAATGGATGCTTGTCACACTCATCTTACACCCTATCAATCCGGAGTTAAACTACTCAAAGATAGTGGTACACCTTTATCTTCTAGTGATGTTCCTCTTTTCAGAAGCCTAGTTAGATGCTTGCAATATCTAACCTTCACAAGACCTGACATTGCCTACAATGTCAATACTGTGTGTCAGTTCTTACACAGGCCCACAGATGCTCATTTAAATGCTGCAAAACGTATACTTAGATATGTTAAAGGCACTTTAAATCATGGTATTTTATTTCGGAACCAATCATCTAAAGTGCCTTTAAGTTTACAAGCTTATTGTGATGCTGATTGGGCAGGAGATCCTAATGATAGGAAATCTACAACTGGGTTTGTCATATTGCTTAATCATTCCCCAATTTCATGGTGCAGTAAGAAACAAACTGCAGTTTCAAGGTCCTCTACATAAGCAGAGTACAGAAGTATGCCTGACACAACTTCAGAACTACAATGGCTCAAGCATTTACTCACTGATTTACAAATCCAACTTGTTCAAGTTCCTACCTTACACTGTGACAATATCTCGGCCTTAGCACTAGCTGCTAATCCTGTACATCGCTCAAAGATGAAGCATGTCGAAGTCGATGTACATTTCACTAGAGACAAAGTTATTACTCTTCAGTTTGTCTCCACTCAAGAACAACCTGCAGACCTGTTTACTAAAGGACTCTGCTCCCCACAACATTCATATCTGTGCACCAGCTTGATGGTTGTTTCACCACCCATCCAGCTGAGTTGTTAGCTTAAGCAGTAAAGAATAGTTAGTTAGAAGGTTGTTAGCTTCTTCACAGATGAGTGACAAGTGTCACGTTCCTGTACATTAGACTAGGGTTATCAACTACTATATATATATATACGTAAACTGTTGTAATAAACTCATTAAGTCAAAATATAACAAAAAGTGCATCTAGATATTTTCTCAGTTCTCTCTCTCTAGCTCGGCTTTCAATTCCTGTACGATGAGTGGTTTCATGAAACCCTCTAGCCTGACGCAGTGACGTCATAATATATTTGGAACCTGATTCCATTTCCCCGAAAAAAAAAAAAAAAAAAAAAAAAAAAAAAAAAACTTCAATGGTGACCTGGTTGAATAGCAATATTGTGACCAGCTTCAATGGTGAATTTAAGACATATAAGTTCAATTTAAGTCCTTTCAAAAAAAAAAAGAAGTTCAATTTAAGTTTTTTTTTTTTTTGTAAGAGTAATAATTATATATACACATCCCTCTTTTATTAATACACACCCCATAAAAAAAATTTTGCCAATTTTTTTCCCATGTTTCCTTTCCTACCCTTCCTTTTTCTCCCTCATCTCTCCCCAATAATTTTTGCTTCTTTTTGTTTTTTGATTTATTGTGGACTTAATTGTTAGTTAATTTTGACACATTAAAGTGGTGATTAATGATCATCGTACTTCTTTCTCACATCAACGAGGTTGGTATATAGTTAATTAGAAGATTGAATAACTTAACTTTATTACCTTTATTGTTCTTCTAATTGAAAAACTTGATGCCTCTAAGATTTTAAAAGATTCAATGTCAATATCTTCATGATCCATATAATCATGGTCAATATTAAAATCGGTAAAAAATGAGCCAGGGTGGTTGTTTTGCAAACCAAGTTGATGATGATGTATTCATGTATCTAAGATATATTGATGGTTTTATAATCTCTTTCAATATGTTTCAACCAATTTAGTTGCCTGCTAATTCTTCATGTGGATTAAAATTATTTTAGGGTGCGGCTATTGCCACCTTACCATTTTCTTTGTTCACCCTACTTGCTCATTACACCCTACATTTTAATTTCAATTATTAGTTTTACTTATTTAACCCATTTCTCTTTCCAAGAATATCCTTATATGACATATCCAATTAGAAAATAAATATTTTTAACGAAAATATCTCATTTAATTTATACTCATAAAAACAAAATTAAATTTTTTTAAAGTTTCCTAATAAAATCATAATTTGATTTACTCCCATTTTTTTTATTTTTTCTTTCAATTTCAATGTTTTTTTTTATAAGGAATTTCAATGTTCTCTATTTCAATCTATGTAAAAAGATTAGTAAATTTACAACTATGATCAATGAAGAAGAGATTGATTTTTTTCTTCGTGTTTTAAATTTTTACTTTCGGTGTTCACAAAGATTTTGATGAAGTTAGAGGTAATGTTTTTGTGAATTGAATAACGAATTAACGATGAGGAGACAATAGCCGCACCCTTATTTTAATTAATATTCTTATATAGAAAGCATTTAATTCTTATTTTATTGTTGTGAATTGTTAGTTGTTTTAATTTTTATTTATTTATTAATGAGGAGGGGCATATATGGAAGTTTGATGATAAAAAATGTTGAGGGTGTGCATTAAGTAATTGGGGATGTGTATTTAAAATTTCTCTTTTTGTAGTGTGAATTTTTTAAGATATATACTAAAAAAAGAAAACCTAGCTAGCTGATAAATCTGGTTCCAACCAGATATGGAGATTGGTGGATTCGATTGAATAGCAATATTGCGACCAGCTTCAAAGGTGGCAGTGTTATACAATGGCGAAGATTCCAAGTGTATCTTTCTAGGAAAATTGAAGTTTTTGGACCTAATCCCTCAATTGGGCCTTGGCTTGAGCCTGAGTATTTGCTTAGATTTGGGCTGACCAAAGCCACTTGGAGTTGGGATTGGGCCTTGCATAGGCTTGATCTTTCTTTTGGGCTGCAAGATTTTACGGAGGGCCTCCTTAATCATTTAATATTTGGTAGTTTTGAAGCCTACAGTCTATGAAGTGTTCTTCACTGTGTTAAAGAGGCTCTCCAAGCATCACAATTGTGTGCATTGGCAAAAACATTCTCATTCAAATTTATTTTATGTAAAAAGACTAGTCATAGTTTAGCAGGCTCACTGAATAAGTGAGCGTCAATGTTCTAGCGAATGATACTAGTTGTTTCTAAATCATATAGCCACCACTGATATAGGGTGCAAGTATATGAAATTATTGTATGTGTTGTTCTCCCTTGTTTTTTTCCTACCAAAGAAATATTTTAATGATCAAGAGTGTACATGTAAGTAAAAAGAAGACAATATATAACTGTTAATGTTTAAAGTTCAGCGGTAGCTAAATCTTTACTAACGCTGGTCCGATGGGCGGACCGCTATCAATGATACTCAGAGTTCCCGCTACTTGTCAAGTAAAATACAAGGGGCGTCAGAGGGAGACCACGCTGGGCGGTCTTCTCTTCTCTGATGCCTAAGTTAGTCAATGTATTTATGTTGACAAAGTAACAGTAGGTAAGTATTAATTGCGTAATCAATGAGAAGAGAGGGGAGAACCTTTTATAGGTGAGAAGGGAACTGATCTTCTCCATATTTTTGATGTGGAACTGATGTGCTTCAGTCCCCAGCTTCTGAAGCTACTGATGCCAACTTGGCGTGGTGCATGGCGGCGTGTCAGCAGCGATCTAGTGGCAACCCGGGGCTCAGGCGATAGCTTGTTTGGCTGTGTTTCTGTGGGTCACTCCTTTGGCGGGAGTTTGTACCGCTAGTGGTAGCATGAGCGTGACTCATTATAGCTAATTATGCTTGTGAATGCCTATGTAAGTACAATAACTAACCATATTATTACTAATCGTTTCTAGAGAAATTCTAGAGAGAACGTCCACCTTCTCTCTAGAGTGTTCTCTTCCTCTGAGTGTGACAAGGTTGAGAGTCGGCGGCGAATCTCAGAGCTTGGCGATTCCGTCCACCCCTCTGATGGCTCCGTCCATCTTGTCGTCAGCGCCGCTAGCCTTTCCGGGGATGTTATCTGTCTTTCTTTCTCTTTTTAGTTTTTTCTTTTCTTTTTGCTCTGATCTAGTTTACATCTCCATCCTTGATGCTCTGAAATCTTTCATCACATCCTTCGTTGGGTTTTCTCTTCTCCAACATCCTTCCTCAGGTTTTCTCTTCTCCAACGTCATATCGGCATGCTCAGGATTCTCAAGTTGGATTATGGTCGCTGCACCGTTATTCATTTAGATGCTTTTATTCATATGAATATGTTCCAAGCAAATTCTCCAGTGCATGCACTAACACCCTCATCAAATTCCATGGTGGTTCTCGACAACTTCCTTTTTCGTCGTCTGTTCTTTTGCAGAGGTCGTAATCCTTGTTAATATGTTCATTAGGAGGTTTTAGATTGTGATTCAATTTTGCTTGTTTTGGATTATTTTAGGGGATTTTGGTGTAGATCTACTAGTTTGGGTCAGATTTTTGGCCAACGGCGTGAGTTTTACTGATTGGTTCAGCAATAGGTTCCACGGCGGTAGCAGCGACGTTGACAACCTCTTCTTCCGTTTGGTTCCTTTGTAGAATTTCTACTATAATTTGGGCCTCTTTTGGGTCTTGTTTTATTTGGGCTTGTATTTTGTTGGTCTTGTATTTTTCCTCCACTTTTGTGAGTTTAATGATATTTCATTATTGTCTAAAAAAAGATAAAGAATAACTATAAAGTTGTTAAATTATAAAAATAAAAAATAAAAATAAAATAAAATAAAATAAAAACTCACGAAATTTAAAAGCCAAAATCACACAATTCAAAACCCCAATTGACAACCTTTTCAAAAAAAACCCCAATTGACAATGCACAAGTGTTACTAGCAGATAGACGACCTCTTTAGTTCTCTCTCACCTAAACCCTAAGGCCTTCCAATTGCAAATCTCTTCTCGTCTAGCGGCGCCCGGATGTTGGGCCTTGCCTCCTGGCCTCCCGTTGTCATGGTTGCTGCCAGATGGGAGAACTACTGCCCATGGGACACCGTCGGGGATTCTCTCTAGTGTTTTGTCAGTTTGGTTTAGCTGGGATGGTGGAGACGGTGGTGGTCGTGCTGTCCGGACCAGTATTCATTCTCGCTGATGGTTTTCTTAGATCGCTAGAGTCATGGAACTCGATCGATGGTGGTGTGGTTTTTGCAAGGCTGGGATCGGGGATGGTTTTGGTCCGTTGTGATACAGGTTACAGCGGCGTGGCTTGGGAAACGGATGATGCAAGGTCATGGAAATTTGGATCTTGGGCCGACGGCACCACCATGGCTTCGATTGAGGGAGTTGGGCCGAGGAGTCAGGGAACCCAGATCGGGGATGTTTTGTTCAGTTTGATGCAGGTCGGCTGTCATGCCTCTGATTTTTAACATAAATAAAAATCAATATATAATCTCATAATTATACATGCGCGATCGTTCAGCCATCAATACAAAATACATGGAGACATCTTCCCTTTACAGTAAGTACATATTGATGCCCTGAACCCACAATTTCAAATATTGACCCGCTCCACAGAGTCATATATTACAAAACTTACGAATTAAATTGTCATCACAAAATAAAACGTAAATGCTCCTCAAAGCTTACTACGTAGTGGAAGTCATAACAATGGCAAAGCCAACAAAATTTGCTTCCTACCCATCAGATGCCAACAAGCTACCTCAGCTTTAGCCACGATTACCCTGACCTGCAGGATTAACCCCTACACCATAGAATGGTGCACCGGGTTTCCACACAACAAAACCCGGTAAGCTTATGAAAGCTCATATGAGTAACTCATGAACATCAATCAACAACTCACACACATCAGCTTAAGGAAAACATGCAACTATGATTCCTTATTCTAACCTTCCATATCCTTTCCACCGAAAAGACAACATAAGTTACCGCTGTGACAATGTTCTATTTGCTAACTTAACCATCAAAAAGTAATTCAAGTCTCATCTAGACAATAAAAGAAGAATACTGTTGAGAGAAAATATGCACACTGTGAGCGTAAATATCACCTAACATAATTTCACTAGTATTCATTTAGTGAACAGAGTTTTTAATTATTTCGGGTTCGACCCATTCAAGACAGAATGTGTCTCTTAATTACAATCCCTTGTTACAGGGAAACACCCTTTGATTCCATTTATGAAGAAACCAATTGTGGATGTGTGTTTGTTTGTTTGTTTTTACGGCTGCACCCGGATATTTGAATGGGTTGCCTATGTACCCTTGAAAAGGGATCAAGCCACTCGTAGTTCAAGAATTCCAATAGGTGAATGACGCATTGGAAGGTATTGCTTTTTAGAATAGGAATAGTGTTTGGACGAATTTGGTGTAAGTGAACCAGAGATTCGATTTGTTTGGAAAGGTTGTGACGTTTTCTGGTGTTTGGCGGATTTTGACTGATGAGGTCAGGGATTCGGATTGGATGAACCAGGGAGTCATGGATTTTATTTGGAAAGGCTGTGACGTTTCTTGGTGTTTGGCAGAATTACTGATGAGGTCAGGGATTCGGATTGGATGAACCAGGGAGTCAGGGATTTTGTTTGGAACTTGTAGTTGCATCTAGTGGGTCGCTAGATTGCCTACATACCCTGTAAAAGGGATCAAACCATTGTAGTTCAGAGGAATTTGTATTTCTGATGTTCGTACCAACTTCTAGGTTCGACAGATGTATATATTTTGAACCTGTCAAATGTATTTCTTTTGGACATCCAATTTGGCAGAGTGTCCGCTGATCTGATCCGAGGGATCGATGTACTGAGATTTGCAGTTGGCCTTGATTTAGAATGGGCTTTGAGCTGCAAATTAATCGGGCTCGAGCTTCTGAGATAGACCAAGTAAACAAAGTTATTTGGACACCCACTGCGAAGAGTTGAGCTTCATGCCGAGTCGTTGCTTTGTTTTTGTCGGACCGAACTTTGGACTAAGAATTTGAAGTGGACCTTTGCAGGTGGGCTTGCTTCCATTTTTGTTAGAGGCCCAATAAACTGACTCTGTCAAATGCGATCTTCTTTGAACCGTGTGTGATTCCTCAAGTTAAATTAATTAATGAAAAATTATTATCCATTAATTAATTAACCAATTGTTTTTGTCATTAGTCTTTGGCATGATAAGCATGACTTCATGACAAAGTGGGGAGACCAATTCTAATAGCACCATCTTGATTGCCTGTTAGTGTGATTAATTAAAAGAAGAGACCACCATTTCCATTCTTTGGTCCCTTCATTTGTGTAGCACATTCCATTATGTGTTGACCTCACAATCACGGCCTCAAAAGATTAATTAAAGTAGCCATCACTTGTCTTCTTGCCAATGAGATGCAGCAAGTTCAAGATGGAACAATTAAGTTTAACTTGCTTCTTGCTTTGTTATTAACCATGTCTGAGCTGCTGCATCACCGCTTCGATTAAACGAAGCATTGAATACTTGTTCAAATTAAATAATTCAGCTTTTTCTCCATTTTTGTTTTCTTATTGATCAAACCACCGTCAATTAAGTAAGGCTGGTTTTGTCTTCCTGTTGATCAGACCACCGCTTCAAGAAACAAAGCAAAAAAGTCACATTGCTCTTTCTTTTGCTTTTGACCCTTTGGAACTTGTCTTGCTTTCATACTTTTGACAATAGCAATATACTAATGTCAAAGCTTCTGTATGCAGGCTTTGATTATTCTTCACCGCAAAGTTCGAACCATTTGCATTAGTTTTCTGCACCACAATGTCATTAGTTTTGGAGAATCTCATTTTGGTGTTGAAACACATATTGTCTCCTTCCAGTTTTGGTATTTCTTTGACCTCATATGTATTGCTTGGAGCAGAAACAACCTGACTGCAGATTTCTTCTCTTCAGTAGTTACTTCTTGTCAGCTTCAAGTAATGATCAACTGAAAGCTTTGGTTGATTATGGAGAAAACTTTGGTCGTGTTCATGAACAACCTCAATTCTCATAGATTCTGTAGGACGACCATAGTCGTGTCACTTTGGAGGGAGTTTTTAGCATTTTAATGGTTGTTCATGAACAACCATTTGTATGCATTAACTTTTGCAGGAGCAGCCCCTTTTTGGAGGAGTTTTGAGCATGAAACTTGGCTATTCATGAACAACCACTTTGTTTCAATGCTTCAGCATTTGAGGGCAGCAACAACATCATTTTGGGAAGACTCTAATAGTTGTGGTCGTTCATGAACGACCTATTAGAGTCTTGGAAGACCACACGAGACATAAAAGGATTAATTGGAGGGAAGGCAGATGTATACCTGCAATTCTTTCCCTTCTTTCTCCGGTAGGAAAGTTGGAATTTTTGACCTTTTTCTCTGTTTCTTTTCTCTCTTACTCTCTGTATTTCTTGCTCTATTCATCTTTTTCCCCCTCTGCTGCGTCTTTCTCTTATGCTCCTCTGCTGCGTATTTCTTTTTATGCTCCCCCTACCTTTGATGTAGAAGGCTCAGTTTATAAGCCATGAAGAGGCTTAGGATTAGATCATATTTGAATTTGAACTAAACCAATCTAGAATAGCCTTCATTCAAATTCAAAATTAATTCAACAGTCCTCCACCACGTCATTCAAGTGCAGCATGAGCCAAACAACTTTGAAAGTTTAAAAGCTGCATTATCTATTTCAACTTTGACCGCAGTTGATCTTATTAGGTTCCTCTTTTTTTTATTTGGATGTACCTGGCCTCTTCCTCGTCTTCCAATTGTGCTTCGAGTCCTCATTTCATGCAACTTGGATGCAAACTGATGCATATCTATTTTGTTCCCCAAGATGACAGGACGTTTTTTTTTTTGTTCAACAAATACTCTCGGAACTCTCCTTTAAACTACATACTTATGAGTCTTCAGAAATCTCGACCGTTACCCCCATAAGTTATAATGGTAGCCAGCTTAGAACTCTGACTGAAATCGTAACCACTCGTCCGGCCAAGAACTTGATTATCCATTCCTACCTTGGTCACCATCTGTGACTAAATCATAATAATTGGAACTCTGATAATTAAATATGATACATAAGTCCTCCCCAGACATTTGAAAGAAAGAATCCCCTAAACTCCCTTTTAAAATGGGTACTCATGAGCATCAGATAGCTCCCCGCTAACCCCCATTATGTACCAACAACGGACAAGAGCTCTAACTGAATGTAGCGACTCATCCGGCCAAAGGCGTGATTCCCTAATTCCTTGCCTCGGTCACCATCTACGACCTGTCACCATCTGTGACTTCAGACCCCGTCTGGTCTTAGAATCACCTGTTAAGTAGGTCACACCCGACCTAGAAACGTTACAAACATCTAGTTTCAGCTTTCCCAATCCCTATTCACCATCTGTGACCCTTGGTACATGGACCAATACATTTAAAATGAGTCACGCTTGACTCAAAAATGTAACATCAAGCTCAATACTTTTCAAACAATAGAAAACATCTTTTTCCACAATATTGTTTCCTGAAAAGTCACATTCAACGATAATATGAACACCATCATACATATTATTCATCACACATCATCCACAAGAGTGTATATATATATATATATATATATATATATATTTCATGTAAATATATATATATATACACATAGTCATTCGCTCAGGAATGCCTACTAATATCAACTATAGTTTGCAGTTAAATAATTAATGCCAAAACAATAATGGTAACTCCGTTCATAAATAAACCTTGTGAGATTACTCACCTTGAAACTCCCGCTGTGTCTTCAATATAGAACAAAGCAGCCAACCACAATTTAACCGTCCAAGGATACTTCGTCAAGTATCTAACATATACGGTTCCAACTTAGTAACGATTCACATTTGATTTAAGTTCGAAACCCCTGTTTTGAACTAAAATTCCCAAAGTGGCGCCAATCGAGGCAAAACCACACCCAAAACCTCCCAAAGTCTCCGGAATACTTTCACGATCGATATGTCCAAACCACAAGTCGATCGAAAGCTCGAATCCTCACGGATCGAATAAATCGACAGGTATGAAACCGTAAAAATCATAACAAATCCATACGAACTCCAAAATTTGCATATTATATATCAAAATACTCGTATCAACGAGTAGAACATATATAATACCAAAAACAGTTTCCTATATGGCTGGAAAGCCACCAGAAAGCCTCCACAGGCAGTGGCGCACCGCCACCGGCCAAAACTCAATATTTTACAAAACTCCCAACATCAAAGCTGTTCATCTAAGCATGCTTGTGAATTTTCATAACTAGCTCGAAGTCAAAAAACAAGCGTAAAGGGTCGAAACTACCTCACAAGCTTTAGATTTTTGCTCAATCTGAGTTGAACCGATTTCCACGTAAATCGATCCAAACAAACACCATAGATCGATCAGGGAACCTTCTCTAAACTCAACCAAGGAAGCATGAAGCCACGAAGTCGTCGGAGCTGAGTTTTTCGACCGAGTCCGAATACACCAACCTTCGCCGCCTTCTAGCGCCATCACTGCAACGAATCGCCGCTAGAGGACACCACAGGGAGGAGTAGACGGTTACAACAAACTGATCTGGAAAGTTTCGTCGCAGGAGACCGCAGGAGCTCCCTGGAAAAGCTGGGTCGGGTCAGTCGCGGGTGAGGAGAGAGAACGGAGTGTTTCTGGTTTCAGGAAAAGGAAAATGGAAAATGGAAATAGTAAGGGCTTGTCCGGTAACGTTTTTAAAAATGATTTTTCAAAAACCGATTTTGAAAATAAAAACGAGAAAACAAGATTGGATTTTTGAGATCCGAAAATGTGTCCGGTAGCTTATTCCGAAAACAATTTTCAAAAACGAGAGAAGATTGCGACTAGAGATAAGAGAGAGACCTGAGAAGAAGATAGCGACGTGAGAATATGGAAGAAGAGAGCACATTCTTTTTTTTCTTTGTTTTGGAAAATATATCTCCGTGTTTTCTAAAATATGAGAATGAAAAGGTGAAAACGTCTATTTGTCGTTTTCCTGTTTTACGAGTAAACTAAAAAATTATTTTCAAAAATTATTTTCTGCATTTTTGAAAACAGACCAACGAACGCGTTTTCAAGCCATTTTCATTTTATAAAATGAAAAAGATGACTTGAAAACTTTACCGAACGCCACCTACGTTTCCGAAAATGGAAACTCCTATTTATAGAATTTTCCCAAAACTTCAAATGCTCATAACTCACTACTACAAAAAGTTAATCACACAACACTAATCACACAACGGAACAGAAATCTTATGTTGTGTGTTTACGTAAAATCTATTGTACAACGGTATTAGTAATGTTCCGTTGTGTGAATGTCAACAAAGTGATAACCTTTTTCTCAGAACTACATTGCACAACACAATTAAGTATTGTCCGTTGTCTGAGTCTAAAAAATTTAGCGGCATATTTTCCTCCACTCTCAAATCATAGTTGCCTCTTGAAATCTGAAATTTGGGGTACTTAGGACAATGGTGCTTGACATTTTCTGTTGTGTGATTGAAAACTAAACGCCAAATTTTGAGGAAGCTTGCTTGGATATCTTCCACTAGGTAAACCTTGTGCAAGTTGTAGAAATCAGACAACAGAAATTATACTTTTCTGTTGTGTGAAGTGGGAACATAGGCGGCAGCATTTTGAGCCAAAAGGCATCAGGCGGCAGATTTCCCTCCATGTTTTGACATTTTGATTTTATGTCATACACTCTTACGACAGTGTGTTGTGTTTTTGTTGTGGGATCGACTTGAGAAGTAATATTTGAAGTTCAAATAATTTCTTTTCCTTTCATTCTCCCTCTTCCGCACTTGAGTCAAAATAAGACTTCTTCGACCCGAATCTTTCCCTTTTTCCATCAAACCCTAAAAACCCAATTTTTCATCTTCAATCCTTCCCAAGAACCCCAGTTCCCAAATCAGTCCATTTCAACCTCAAGCTAGCCATTTCTCCTCTGAGCACTCCAAGCTCCGCGATGATTATCGCGAAGCCATCAAACAATCAAGTCCCTCATTCTCTCATATCACTTTCTCCTGTCATCTCTCTCTCTCTCTTGTAGTTTTGAAACCCCAAAATCCTCCAGAAATTTCATGAATCACATTGAAATCTCAAACCACCCAAACACCCAAAACGCTTTCTACCCTTAAAACCTTCGCTGCTTCTTCCTCCTCCCCTGCACTTGTCTACCTCTCTCTTCATCAAAAAACCCTAAAAAGAAAGACGATGCCTTTCCGGTTCAGAATTTTCTCCAAACAGTGCCATGTGGATTTCCTCATCACCATTTCTATCAACTTGGATGAGCAGCTGATGGGTTCGTCAGGGATGGCGCCATTGACTCCAGGTCTTGCTTGAAAGGCCATTGGGGCACTCAGATAAGCATTTGTTATCGGGTAGTTCAATTGCGGTAATTTTGAATCAGTTACTTTTGCTACTATGGAGGAATTGTTGTTTGTATTGTTGTTTAGTTCATTTGAGGATTGAAATTGTTACATTTCATTGCAAGATTTGTGTGGAATAATTGGTTTTAAGGTCTGAGTTTTTGCTGAGGAAGTTGTTAAATGGAGAAAAAGAAATAAAATCTTGAAATGATTAGTAGAAATTTTTCATGGGTCTTGATTTTGCTTGAGGTCTGAGTTTCTTTTTCCAATTTGTTTGGTATATAGATGACTTTGAATTTTCAAGGTTTGCAGACTTTGGAGCTGCAATATCCGGTGCAAACAAATTACATCTTTTCCCAATAGGGTTGTCTAGCTGGGTAGTCTGTTGGTGTAGCTAATCTAGTATTTGCCCTACTTGAAACCATTGAATTTCTGGAATGACTAATCTGTCTAGAGTGTAATATATATCATAAACTAGTAACAACTTTTCTTTAATGAATGAGAGAACGAGAATGCTAAAAGAAAGACATGCTCTGATATCCCGCCCCCAAATTTGAAGCCTACTTGGATTATTGTGATTATACACATTTATGTGCGTCTAATTGTATCTAAAACACTAGAAATAAGCCAATCCCCTTGTTAATTAATATGTAATTAATTCATTTTCTTTATTTTGTAGGAAATAAGCGAAATTACGGAAACCGAGAAGAAATGACACGATTTTGAAGCAAAGTAGAATTTTCGAAACAGTGATGAGAAAAGTCAACAATCAATGAACGAGTTGACCAAGGTCAACATCATCAAGGGTGTGAAGGCCATGTGGTGTGGAAAAGAAGAAATAGAAAAAGAAAAAAAAAAATTAATTGAAGAATGGAATCTGCATGCACGTGGTGATCAATTAATTAAGAACCATTTCTTAATTAAGCTTTTGTTTCAGACCATGCTTCTTCTTTCTTCTTTAGGCCTATCATGTGATGCCACGTGGCCTTATCTATTTCATGACCACACAGCCCAGCCACACACATATATTCCTATATATACTCCTTGCCCTCTATTCATACGGGAGCACAGAAGAACCCTAGACCCTAGCAGTAGCCGCAACCTTGGAGGAGGGCTGCTGCCCTCTCTCTTCTCTCTCTCCTTCATTTTTATCATCTTTCTTCCCATTTCTCTCACCCACTCTCCCATTTCACTCACTCTTCCACATTAAATTATTGGGTTATTCTCAAATTTCATCAAGGAATATCATCAAGACCTTAATTTCATCTTGGGTAGTTAGGAGGATTCAAGCTAGCTTAGTTTTCTTTGCTTTCTAGCATTGTTGAAATTAAGCAAAGCTTATCCTCTCTCTTCTCATCTATTTTAATTGTACATGGTTTTGATGTTAAATCTTGTTTTAATTATGAGTGAGTAGTTTAATTTTGGGAGTTAGGGTTGTGTAGCCCTAACTCATTTTGTATAAATATCGATGCTTTAATTTTAATAAATGCAATTTTCATTGTGTATGCTTTAAATCCGAATTTATTGGTCCTTAGAAGCATGTTTCTAGGCTTTGTCACCCTTTGAAATTATGTTGTGGGCAATTGTGATGAATAGATTGATAAATTGACAACTTATTGGTCTTGTTGCATCTAGGATTTAAGTGTGGTAACCATTAGCTAGCTTAATTGTAGCTAAGCTTGCTTGGGTCTCTATTATCTTGCACTCTAGGCCTCTAATTTTAGATATTGCGGCCTTAACCGGCGTAATGCCTAAATTAGAGAGTTGATTGTGGCCCTAACCGGCATAATCGATACACCGAAAGGATAATTGGTTTAGTAGCCTTGACCGGTACTAAATACGGGACTTAACACATATAGGAAATGCATGCATTTATGAAATTGACATCGATATTTGCAAGAGAGTTAGTGTGAATCACCCGACACTCCCTTATTCCCATTAATTTGAAAATCCAAATTTAATTTTCTAGTTCGTTAATTAGTTGTTTAGTTTACTTTTCGGTTGCGTTTAGTTTAGTTAATCCACAATTCAAAACTTCATACAATTTCGACTCATTTGTTTATATCCACCACTAGGCTCTTAGTTTTGATTAGGCTTTGGTGAAAACCAAAGCCGAGCATTGCTAAGGCTTGGTGCCTTAGAATAGCCTTTTTATTCACTTTTCTTTTCTTTGTTTGCTAAGTGTCTTTATTTCCGATTACCCAAGGATTGTGCGTTAGCCACTAATCCCCGTGGTACGATAAACTTTGGGCATAATATTTTCCTATCTTGACAATGATACGTACGCTTGCGTAAATGTGTATCAAGTCATATTGTCTTTGAGTTAGACTTTTTAAAATGTTATGTTCCTTAAATTTGTGGAGTTTTATTGATTTGAGTGCTTGAATACAACTTACGCGCAATAAGGGCACGGTCATCAAAGAAGTGGGAAATATTTAGACCCGAAATTATCGTACCACGGGGATTGAAAAGCTAACTTCAATCCTTGGTTATGCCGATTACTAAGTCACTAACAATTAACAAAGAACCTAGAAAAATAGCACCAAACTATTTACATGCCCGGCTCGGAACAACCAAGCCTAAAATTGGTCAAGAGAACCACAAATAAATGCGGAAACCCACAACCAAGTGGTATTGACAATGAAAGTGGTTTATGAAATTTGATTTTGATTGCGAAAAATAAAATTGACAATTGAAAATTAATATTGCAACTAAAGATAAAGATAATAGAAACTTATCAAGAAATGAAAATTAGGTCACTAGGGTATCCTCCTAGCCAAATTTAATGCACAAATATATTCCGACAATGGTCATTCAATTCATAGTGGCATCAAGAACCGTACCCAAGGCTTTTCAAGGCTCATGGGTCAATAGATTCCTTAAATGGTATTCCTACTCCGGATCAAGGGTCGTAGAAACTCAATTGGGACAATCTAGAGCCTTGTTAGGGCCTCTAGTTGCACCAAAAGGCGAAGAGTCCTAGAATCAAGGTTCCCAAGCTAACCAATACTGCAATCGAAATTGATATTGTAACTAGCCATGTTCCAAACAAGTGTCCTAGCCATAAATTAGAGAAGTGATTATGTCCCCTAATTTGTTCTAGACATGCTTATCTACACGTTCAAGAGATAATCAAGCTCCTAAGCATGCATCTAAGCCAAATATTATAGAATAGAACATATGCCAAACACGAAATTAAAAACCATTAAATCAAAACATATTTATTACATTAAATCCATACTAGGGCTCAAACCCTAGCTTCCTAAATAGACTACTCACAACCCATCCACAAATCAACAACAATATTCATCAATTAAATAGGTAAAGGTGAAGAAGAGTGAGAAGTAACAAGAACAAGTCACAAATTGCTATGGAGCAATTATGACAAGCCTTGATTGATGGCTTCCCACTATACCCAATCTCAAATCTTGATGCCTCTTGAAATCCCTTGAGAAATTGATGGAATTTTGGTGAGGTGAATCTTGTTGAGGTGATGGTGGATCTTGGTGAGGAGGAAAATAAATCTTAGTGAGGTGGAGTGGATCTTGGTGAGGTAATGAAATGGTTCTTGGTGAGGAGAAGAAATGATGTGGAGAAGTGGTTTTGGGTGTAGGGTGAGAGAGGGAGAGTGAGAAGGGTGATGGTAGGGAGTGCGGCAGAAAGTGATGAAGAATAGGGTTTGCTGCTGTGTGAGAGAGAGCCGGGTTGTATATATATATATATATGAGAAAAATTCAGTTACCCTCCCCAAACTATGTTGCCAAGGCCAATTTGATACCCGAACTCTCAAAAGTATCAATGTGATACCCAAACACATATTTTGATATCAACGTGATACTTCCGTCCAAGATTTGTGACGGTTCCGTTAAAAATGATCACGTGTCGTACATGTGACTAGTTTTTAAGGGCAAAATCGTACTTTTACACCAATTTTGTTATATATATATATATTAAAAAAAAAAAAGATATGCTTTTCATCTTCAACTTACACCAGACAAAAATCACTTGTAAAGTATTCATGGTGTTTTTTCTGACCGCCGCGACCCGAGAGACAAACCCGACCGGAGCGACGCCGTCCGGATACCAATCGACGACTCACGACCACCGATCTCTTCCTCTCGTCGTCACGGTCACGCCTGTGGTCTTCGATTGTCCATGCATCGGACGAGGAGGGAGAAAAGTCAGTGAGAAGGTCTGAGTCTTCCCGGCTAGTTTCTGCACTTTCCGGCCATCGTCTGGGCCGCCTTCGGCTAACAATCGAAGAGCTTTCTGGTTGTTGGCATCACACTCATCAGTTCATCACCCATTTCCGTCTCGGCAGTGAGTTCTGGGAACTGAGTTGGGTTGATTCAGGTTGATTTCCGGTTTCGAAGGTATAATCTCGACCTAGAATCACGTTTTGTTCTTGTGTTGGTGATCGAAAGTTATCGAATTAAGCAACTGAAGAACGTACGGTCTTTCAAACTATTTGTTGCCCTTTTGTCCAAATCGGTGGTTTATCGTCTTCTTATCGTCTCTGAAATTGAACGATCAGGTGAGCAATATTTTCTCATTGGTTTTGTCATTTGGAATTTGCGGTTTCTTTGGATTGTCATAGCAGGTAGTTCTTGTAGTTCAACTTGGTGCCTGTTTATCAATTTTTGGTCTTTTGGTTGTGGATTGTGAGTTGTGACCGACCTCTTGAATCCCTGGATCTGTTTTGGCAGTGTCTTGGATTCTATTAGTGCCGTGGCACTCTTTGTGGTATTCTGCACCACCATTTGGGATTATCATCTTCTTTATTTCTTTTGTTTCTTGCATAGTTTTTCTGGTATTTGATGCTTTAATTTCAGTATCTCAACTTTTTCGGTTGAATGGATCAAATTGTGTTTCTGGGGTATTTCATTTCTTTGCCGTCAGGCTATATGTTCTCTGTTGTTATGTACGACTAGTTCATGAATTTCATTAGATTTTGTTAGGAGTGCTATAAGCTCTATTTATTTATTGAACTGACTTCGTCGTTGATTGGGGGGAATCAGATAATCCATGGCAAGAGGAGCTGGGGTAGTAGTAAAGTAGGCCTCCTGATGATGGCGATGTCAAGTTTTCTGGGAAAGTTCCCAGATCATCAGAGAAGATGAAGAACAAGATGAAGAAGAAGGAAAAAGAAAAAGAAAAAAAAATGAATTAACAAAAGAAAAGGGTAAATTGGTCTTTTTCTTTGTTTTTGGTCTTTATGTGCTTGCCACGTCACTTTTTTAACGGAACCATCACTAATTTTTTACGGAAGTATCACGTTGATATTAAAATGTGTCTTTGGGTATCACATTGATACTTTTGAGGGTTCGGGTATCAAATTGGCCTTGGCAACATAGTTTGGGGAGGGTAGCTGAATTTTTCTCTATATATATATATAGGCATAATTAGGTCATGATTTCTGTGGTTGTGAGAGGGAGTGGCACGTGGTCTGCAAGTGGGGTGAGAGAAGTGTTGGCTGACTTTAATATCAATTAAAGAGGCCAACGTGCAGCAACATTTCCTTGGGCTTAATCAATTAAACAACAACCTTTAGCAACATTTCCTTGGGCTTAATCAATTAAACAACAACCTTTATATATATATATATATATATATATATATATATATATATATTCTCTCTCCTTGTAATTTCAAGTGCATGCCCATAATTACGAATAATTGCATTTTGCTCCTTTTCTGACTTTGATCGTGGTTGACCGCATCAATAATTTCATTTCCTTCTCGAAAATTCAATTTTGCTCCATTTTCGTGCCATTTTATCTCGAATTTCACAACTCCGCTTATTTTCTACAAAATAAATAAAAGTAAATTAATTACATAATAATTGACATGAGGATTAGCTTAATTCTAGTATTTTAGATATAATTACACGTATATAAATGCGTATAATCAGTACACGAACGGTTCCGGTTTGGCAAATTCGGTCCGTTCGTGTAAATTGCAGTTTTGGATGCCTTAACGATCACCAATTTGGCTGAAATTTTGTAGAGATAATCTATACATTATGACCTAAAAACTGAACGGCTAAGATGTGAAAATGTGATCAGAAAGTGGGGAAAAAATGGAAATCCGCACCTTTTTTCTTAGGTGCGGATATCCGCACCTGAGAATGATTTGTTTTTATCTATTGTTACTTTTTATTTATTTATGTAATGGTTAAGAGAGAGGAAGGAGTGGGTTTTGGTTGCTGACGGTGGGGGGTGGGGGATGGAAACCAAAAAGAAGAGGAAGAGAACAGGAAAAGAAAAGGGAGAAGAGGGAGATGAAAACAGGAAGAAGAAAGAAAAGAGAGGGGAGGGGAAAGCGACTAGTTGAAAAAGAAAGAAGAATGAGAAGTAGAAAGGAGGAGACGGAGAGGGATTGAGAAGAGAGAATTTGAGAGTTTGGGGTTTTCTCAAAGGCTGCGATTGGGTATTTCTAGATTAGAGAACAGTGATGCTATAGAATTGTATGAGTTTCGATTGAGTGTTAGAAGAAGAAGAAGAAGAAGAAGGATGAACAAATGGGAATGAGAGTCTGATTTTTCTGCTCTTGAAACTGAACTATGGGAGGGCAATGGAGGAAGTTTTCGGAAGTGAAGGGTTTCCATTCGGGTTGTTTAGCTCTTACGGTTGTCTTGCTTTAGGTGAGTGGCTTCTATTTTCTGAATTTGTGTTTCTATTCTTGAATTTATATTCTTGTTGTTCATTCTTGATCAATAGCATGTTGTTCCAAATGTGAGGTTACCTTTCAGATAATTGAGTTAGTTTTCCATCTTAATGTTGGACTTCCTTGCTATTGTGAGTGACTTTGTAATTGGAATTTTGCTTTGTTATATCTTTTTTCGATTTTACTATGGAATTCTTTTGGCTTGGGTTATTTGTTGTTTGGTTCTCATTGTTCTATTAGTTGATGAAACGGTGTCCGCGAGATGGTGAGTGTGCAGCTGAGATGGGTTGGTTGTTAACTGGCTTTTTAAATGTTCTTTAATCCTTTAGGATTTGCTTGTGTTTAAGTTAAGGTGTTTCTGCCTTTATGTTTCAATTTCAGTCGAAGGTACGTTTTACTTTTTTATTCATTTCTAATGGAAGCCTTTTTGAATTCTTTGCTTCTTCCTTCTTCATTTGGTACCGATAGAACTAGCAGAGCAATAACTAAAACTCTGCTCAATAAGGTAAACTAATCTCCTTATACTACTTAAAGGAATGTTTCCTCTCTCCTGATCTTGGAACATTATCATTCTCTAATAATACGTATTCTGGCATTTTTTGTTTAAAGTTCCATTACATAAATGCACAACTGATGAGGGGTTTTAGTTAATTTTTGGGATTTTAGTTTCTTGGGTTTCTTGAGGTTAATGTGGGGTTTTATATGGTTTTCTGGCAGGTACAATTTTAAATGTTGTTTTATATGGTTTCTTGGCAGGTACAATTTCTAATGTTCCTCAAGTAATTTATAACATAATATTCATTTGTTTGGTCAATCTCTAATAGCTATCGTTTGTTATTATTCCTATGTTTTTCATATACAACTCAGTACAGTAGGAAGGTGACCAGGTAAGTACTTTTCTGACTTTTAAATGTGGGTACTTTAAAAAAATTCAGGAGGGAGTTGGGGTTCT
The DNA here is from genome assembly GCA_024704745.1 of Rosa lucieae. Taxonomy (NCBI): domain Eukaryota; kingdom Viridiplantae; phylum Streptophyta; class Magnoliopsida; order Rosales; family Rosaceae; genus Rosa; species Rosa lucieae. Next base: position 176,183 of record JANPXK010000921.1, read on the forward strand.
CTGAACTGGAATTGGACCTAACATTGCATATAATGGTATCATTAATGTTGCTGAACTAGCCAGATACGATCAAGTGAAGCAGATTAACTCATCATGAATATGGTCATCATTCCCTTTTGAAGTAAAACTCTTGTTACTCCATTTTAATGTGCAAAATTTCTATGCAAACACTTTTGAAAATTCTCAGGTTAAAGGCAATGTTGTCACTCATCTTTTTATTGGTCTGGGGGCAGGTTTCTATGCCAATGATTTTATTTTATTTTACTTATTCATTTTCGACTAATGCTTATATTTGATCCTCTTTTTTATTTTTTATTGTAGATTATATGGTTGAAAAGCTTGGCATAGAGTTTGTTTTTGCAGGTCAGTGTGGTTATGATGCTGAAAAGATACTAAGAGCATTGTAAGATGGGAATGTCTCATTTTTTGTTTCATTTTCTTCTTCCAAGATTTGGGTAGCTGTTACCTTGTTAACATCATTTGATGGCACCAAGTTTGATCCGGTCTTTATCATTTGAAATCCCATGTACCAATTTGGTCCATCTGTCAAAACTACTAGTGAAGCCAATAATGTAGGATCACATAGTTTCCCAATTATGAATCACCAGTGATATGTAGTTTCCTAATTTATTAAAACTTTGAATATCACCAGTGATAATGCAGGTAAAAATGATTGAAACTTTGAATATCAATCATTTCAAAAATTAGTTTCCAGGTTCATTGCTAAATCAAGTAGCTATTATTGAATAGGGTACTAGATTCAAATGAAACAGATGTATTGATTTGGTTGGTTTAGCATGAACCTCAAGTTGGTTGGAGGTGACTCTACTGGCGTTGTGACAGCTTACTATGTAAGTCCCATATTTTAACTTCATTCATTTATGGAAGTAAATCATACTCCTATTTGGAAGTGTGTACAATTATGCACTTGCAGATGTGCTACAATTATGTACAATTTGTATGGATGAGTTTTGAACACATTTCTTGATCGAGGTGAAACTTTTTAGTTGATCTGAATGTTAATATCTTTACTTTGGTAGAAAGAGTGATCCCAGGAATTGAGCTGGTGCTGTTAGCATCATGGTGTTTGCAGTATGAACCTCATAAGAGGCCAAATGTCAAGCCTCTTGTGACTGCCCTTGTTCTTCTTCAAAAGGAAACTTCGTTGAAGCGAAAAGATATTATATTAGCTTTTGTTTCATGTATAGGTAGCTAGGAATGATTTCTTATTTGGTACATTATCTATCTTGAATGTATGGATGTTTGAAAAATGGTGATTGAATGATATGGATAAGAGTACTATTTATGTGTTAATTACTATCTAATATTCAGTCATACAACACAATACAAAACCATGTGTTGTATGATGATAAAAGAGTTCAAAATTGAGGCTTCTCCTACAACAGTCACTGGTTGGTACCCAATTTAATTACAATATTCACACAACGGATAACCAAATATGGTTGTTGTGTGAACTAACAACCAACAACAAAAGAAAACAAAATTCCATTGTGTGAGATTCATAACCCACAACAGAAATAAAATGATCACTGTTGTCTGAGTAATCAACAGACAAGGGAGATAATTTTACTTCAGTTGTGTGTTACTTACCTCAGACAACAAATATTAAGTTATTTCTGTTGTCTGTTATTAGTCTCATACAACAAAGAATGAGTTATACCCGTTTTGTGTTATGAATCTCAAACAACAAAGAATGAGTTATACCCGTTGTGTTCCTTTTCTATTGTCTGACTGTGCCGCGGCATCCCCACGCATGCCATGCCAGGCACATGCTTGCGCAGAATTCACACAACCGAAACTAGTATTCTGTTTAGCAAAGTACTATCACACAACGGTGAAATCACCGTTGTCTGATGTTTCAATGACACAACACTGACTCAGACCACGGTGAGCTTGGTCATCACACAACACAAATCCACCATCGTATGATGACCTTTTTGTAGTAGTGACTTTCACATACGAACTCCGATTTTCACGTTCCACATGTCCACAAACTCGTATCGACGCGCTCTACAACTTTCGTGAAGGAAGTTTTCGGAGAATCTCAACGTATCCAAAGTCAACCTTAGCAACCCCCCTAAAGTCATACTTTCCGAATAAAAATTCGTCCGAAACACTTCCGCTCCATCCACGAACCACGAAACAGTCCAATAACCACTAATTAAATTCCAAAAATCCTTGGAAAATAATTACGAATTTCCGGGACATCACATATGCGGCGTAGCTCGGAGCAATTGGATTGCTGCCATGGCAGTGTGGATCTTGACAACGTGGGTCGACGGAATGGATCAGACGGAACTCTGCCGGAAGGGGCCGTACGACGGGGTGATGGAGAAGACGGCGGACTAGGCCCGAATCAGGCTACTGGGCCTAGAGATCTCCTTGGTATGCCCTATTGGGCTTAATTGTTGGGCTGAGGTTCTACCTTAGTCCATCAACTTCTATTTGGGCTAGAGTTTAGGCTCTTAGCCCAAACCTATGTTTTTAGCTTTTTGTCTAATTACAATAAATTTCCTTGTATTAGGAACCAAACGAGTGTAGTTTTGGCTTGTCTATTTGCTATGTTTTTTCATAGCTTATAGGCTCGCTTTTATAGTGAGCGATAAGTTCAAATATAGTTGGTCTATCCTATGTACTACTGTGGCTCCTCCACAAAACCTTGTTCTGGCCATTTTTATGTGTCAACGGTTGAGTATGTAATGGCCTTCTTGGCATGCACTATTATCAATGGAATTACCATTATTCCAAAAAAAAAAAAAAAACAAGTGTTACTAGCAGATTATGGAATAGGTCCCTATTAATGGCGCTTTATAAACAAGCTCAAGTCACGTGCGGTAACTTAGCAACAATTATGTAAAAGTTTTTTTTTTTTTTTTTTTTTTGCAGCACAGAATCATATGAAGGTTTTTAGATGAATCCCACACTTCAGATAAAAATATATAAAAATATATTTTAATAAAGGGCTGGTGCGGCTGATATTAAAATATTTATAATCATATGGTATTTTATCATTTTTTATTTTAAAAGAATAGTCAACTTATATTGAAGTCTCGTAACAGTTGTCAAAAAGGGTCATTATCTAAGTAATTCAACCTTTTTGGTCTAACATACTGAAGCACATCCAGCAATACATCTTACACTGCCTAAGAAGGAATAATATAGTAGAGATACTGTAGAGGACCTAACGACATTCTTCAACTCTGGGACCAGCCAATTTCTTCCTAAAAAGGGAAGGATTTCTAACAAAATATATGTAAACAAAAACATAAAGCCCTAAAATTGCAGGCCACTCCCACACCAATGAACCCAAGACCACAAATATGAAGCTTTGCCCATGAGTGTGGAAGGAACCCCAACCCAACCCCAAAGAGTATCCACTTTCTTCTGCTTGTAGCACCGCCACCATCTCGACCAACGACCTTGGAGAACCCGCCACCTTTGCCACCTTCACTGGCCTCTGTCGTAACACCAAAACTCCAGCGCTGCACTTCACTACTGGGAAGACACCCACCTACGTCGGTGGTTTTCCCCCGATCTAGACTTATCATATTTGTCATCCTTCCATGAATTCCAGCCGCTACCGATAGCCTCCTGACAACCTTAGAAACCGACGCTCCAATCCTCGAATCCTAGTAACCCGCCACCTAGTCACACATCAAACCAAATGCCAACCAATCACATTCAATGCCTGCAATCTATCCACCGCCTCTACTCGCTGAAGACTAGAGACAAACTCATTATCTAAAACATTCCTACCATAGTCACCACCATTCACAAGGAAACCCACCCTATCAAAAGCACCACCAACACTATTACTCCATTCACGATCAAGAGAAAGACAGCATCCCCCACCCCAACCGCACTTGCAAGTCTAATCGACAATGAGGATCGAGAAGCCTCCCACCACCGCCATGTTGAGAATGGGTCAATATGTGAAGTTGAAAACACAAATAAGCACAGCATACCAAGAGAAACAACTACAAAGATACGAACACAAGAACACATATTTAAGGTGGTTCAGCAAAATTTTGGCCTACGTCCATCGGGCAGAAAAATAGTGTTCCACTATACTTATAATGGGTACAACCAGAAAGAATAAGAAAACAAGGATCTCTCTTCTCTTCGTATCTCTCTCTTCTTTGCCCTCTCTCACTCTCTAACTTAGAGAATAGAATACACTTTGCTCTTTGTCTCTGTGATGCAAAACCAAGAGCAGAACCCCTCCTTATATAGCCATAAGGATTAGGAAACCTATTCCTATTAGTGGTAGGCAATTATGCCTTCTCCTTCTCTATAATTAACAAGGATTTACAGGTAATCCTACATCAATAAGGATTTCCCTTCCTTATTGGAACTATATTCATCAGTAGGAATCCAAAACTTACTGGGTAAACAATTCTCATACTCTAAGACAATTGTCTTAAAAAAGACTCATGAGCTGGAAACCCAACGCGCCGACCCAAACCTCTCAAATGAGTAGAAGAAGAAGGGGGGAAGGGGAGAGAGAGAGAGAGAGAGAGATAGATAGATAGATAGATAGATAGATAGAAAGAGAGAGATTCATTAAAATTTAATTTAGGGTCCTTGACCAAAAGCACCAAAATTGATCAAAATTCTCCCACTCACCCCAGCAACAGATTTTTGTTCCCACTAACCCAATTTAAAGAGAAATTATAATTTTGCCCTTAACCTAATTAAGAAACTACATCATATGCCACTCCCCCCCCCCCCCCTCTCTCTCTCTCTCTCTCTCTCTCTCTCTCTCTCTCTCTCTCCCCCCTGGATTCCAAACCCGATGTCGAGCTCGGCTTGCTGCACGACGGAGGCTGGGGTGAGTGCTTGATCGCTGGTGACGCTATAGGCTGTCTTTATCGAGTTCGGCACTGCGAGGAATTGGAGAGAGATCCACCACTCACTGGATCTTTCATGGGTGGAAGACAGCATCGATTGCATATGACGAAGTTGCTCCGATTGCAGTGTTTGCTTCCAAGTAGGAGAGGAATAGGATTAATGCTGGAGCAGCAACCGAAGTTCGAGTCCGATTACCAGTCAGTTCCGGAGTTCAGTGCTTTCTCTCTCTCTGAGTTTGACACTCTTCCTCTGTCAAAACGGCGTCATTCACATCTTCCTCTATAAATGACGTCATTCTTGACCCAAAACAGCAACTGAGGGTCCTTCTCTGTTTTTGCCCCAAAACAGCAACCGACAAAGTCACTCAAAAGAAAAAAGTAACCGGTGAAGAAAGGTGAAGAGGTGGGTGCCCAAATCAAACTTCTTCTTTTTTTTTGGTAAAATAAGGGCAGAAGGCAAGAAAAAAGGCAAAAAAAAATCTTATTATCTCAAAGGGGGAGGCAATAGTCGTTTTGAATTGATGTAATGTCCTTATTTTTTCCTCAATCAAAGTTTTATAGATTAGTTCTCATTCCAGCGACCTAAAGTTCCACTGGGGGCAATAGACGTCTATTGGGGGGCAATAAAGCTCTCCGAGCTCATATGAAATCTCCGACAACCACTTTGGTGATTTCCAGCGAGGTTTTATAAACCTCTATTGGGGGGAAATAGAAGTCTATTGGGAGCAATAAACCTTTCCAGTGACCTATGAAATCTCCAACGACCTCTTTGGGGACCTTCGGCGAGGTTTCTAGAAAAGTTTGGTGGACGGCGGCTGGTGACTAGAATCCAACAACTGGTGATCAGGCTCCAGCGAAGTCTCCTATGGTTTCTCTCTCTCTCTCTCTCTCTCTCTAAGTAACAAAGGGGTGAGAGTAAAATAGTCTCAAAAAAAAAAAACTTAATGGGTATTAGGGAAGATTGCCAGGAAATCAATTCTGGAATGTGAAATAGTTTTCAATTTCATTAAATTGTTGTGTTTAGTTAAGTCATAATTCTGAAAAGGAAAGTAAAATAAATGAGTTGACCGGAATTCAATTCCATAAAAGAGGCGGAATAGAAATGTCATCTAGGGGGTGGTATTTCAATTCCTTCACTCAATGGAATTGAAAATTTACATGTTTAACCTCTCATAAAATCTAGTCAATTAATAATTCTTATCTTCACTCATTCATTTTTAATCTTCCATATTTAATTTGATTGGGCATTATTGGAAAATCATTAACAAATTAATTCTCTCAAACCATTTTCTAATCTGAAGTCTTGAATTCTTCCAAACACCACAAATGGAAATGCTAAATCAATTTCCATCCTTGAAAGGAAAATTAGTACATTTTCTTTTCCCACTGTAACATTCCAGTCAACCAAACGGGCCTCAAAGTGTTTTGGGTGAGGGAGAATTAAAAAAACTTAATGAGGTAAGTGGGAAAAAAATCCCTAGAAATGGAGTAAATTGACAAAAACCCTTTAATTTATTTATCCTTTTTCAATATAAAATCCAAAGAGAAATTGTAACTACACACCCCTAACTACTTAATACACATCTCTATTATTTTATATTTCAAATCATAGTTTATAGGTAGGTTAAATGACCAAAACAGAAGAAAAGGTAATAATTTCCTTATATTATTATATGATTATGTATAATTAGTTAGATAATTTCTATACATGGCCTCCCCATTTAATATAAGAATAAAGTTAGAAACCATCTAATTTAATTTTTCTTAAATATATTGTAATTAAATGTGGTGAGAAACCATAATATTTAGAATTTCAAAATCAATAGCATTAAATGTTTTTAAAACATATCATTTTACTTCCATTTTTTACATTTTTTTTTTTCTAAAATCTATGACTAATCAATTTATTTTCTAATATAAAACATCATAAGTAGCAAACTTCGTAACTGTTAGTTTGTTTGGCCCCTCCAATGACAAGTTCATTCTTTTGCCACCATGGAGAAACAACTGATATAGTTTTGGTTCAATCTTAGCTCATAATTTTATACTTGATTAACAAGGTGTTTGGTGGATGAGAACGAAATAATACAAAACTTATTTCTAAGCATTGATCTATTTGAAGGGACCCAAAAAAATCTTTATGGATTTCCCTATAACCAACACAAGTAATCAATATGGTCATTTACAAAACGTCAATTTACTGATACATACAAATCATATTAAATAGTAGCCTTAATATAGTCAGATAATAGGATATTTCATGGTTTTTAAGATTAAGGATATTTTAGGTACTTTGGGTTGTGTATTTAGTAAAATATTATAATGAGAAATTAAATGAGTGGTGTACTAAATACATTGTTTTTGTAAATTTTTGAAAAGCCTAAACTCCAAGGCGCTGCCCGCTCTCCTACTTTGGTCCAGTTTTCAGCCGAGGTCCTCTCGTCCAGCAGCTCTCTGCTTTTGTGGGGCTTGCCTCGTTGTCGCTGTGAGGCTGCCGGACGGGCGATGATGGTCTAGGGGTGCACTGTGGTTCTGGATCTGTAGTGGCTCAAAGTTTTCGTCTGATCGGTCTTGCTTGGGTAGAAGCTTCTATATGGCTGGGGAAGTCGTGGATCCGATTCAAGGGACGACGCGGGCTGGTGTTCTGGCAACTGCGGCAGCGCAACGGCATCATGAGATGCAGCCGGTGCTCTAGGGGCACAGGGGATCTTTTCTGTTAGATCGGGTCTGGTGTCGTTCGGGTTATTTGTTGTCCTCGCGGTGGTGGTGCTGTGATGTAGCGGTGGTCCTTGATTTGGGCTGTAATGGTATGGTGCAGGTGCGGCAGTGGCTGGCTTGCAGCGTGAGGCGTCCTCAACACGGGAAGACGGAGGCGCAATAGGGTTGGGTCAGCTTGGGCCTAGGGCTCTGCTCTTCTTTGGGCCATTTGGACCATTAGTTAGCTGTTTTTTATTTTTCTAGTTTCATTTAGACCTTTTTTGAGGCAGTCTAGTGGATTTATTTCCTACCTAGTTTTGTATTTGGTCTTGGTCTTTGTCAGTTTAATTCTCAGTGTCTCTAGTTGTACACCAATTGAGGTCTCTAGGCGACTAGATTTACTGGTTTATGAGTTAGGTTGGGAGGACTGAGCCTTCTAGTGCCTCTGGCGTAGTACCAAAGGGGGATCCCGCTATGTCTACGATGTATTCAATGTCAAAGGAGTGACCTAGTTTTTACGTAACACTGTGGGTACTAACACATCTTCTTGTCTGTCTAAATGGCAGCGGAAGGGTATGTAAGGGTCATTATGGCTTTTCATCAATATATTGGCTTTGCCTTCTTTCAAAAAAAAAAAAAAAATGGGTGGTGTACTAAGTAGGGAGATGCCTCAATTTGCTCTTTACCTCCGTTTATATATACTGATCTCTTAGTTGACTTATCACTAGGAGGAAGGTGCAATGGTACAATCCGAATACGAGATCCTGACTTGGTTTGCATATTCTTAATAGTCTCAAACCCCTTGCCAATTATCAAAGCAACCATATTGTTTGAAACTTTCATTACAAACTGTTCATCTCCAGCTCCAGGTTGCATTGAGTTAAATCCCTGAGACAAACTGCTTCCATTGTTGGTACCAAAGTTACCATGCAGGCCTCCATTTTGAGTCACAAATCCAAATGGGGGAATAAATGATCCATTGAAATTATGAACAGGATATTGAGGGTACTCAAGATTGTGGAACGCAAGACTAGTTGGAAATGTTGACTGATATGCATTTGTAACAGGTACGACAGGAGGTTTCACAAATCCAAAGTTGGTTGACATAGTGGTTGGTGGTGAAATATATCCGACTTGACTTGTGCTAACAAGAGACATATTATATGCACTGTAGTGTGTAGGCATATTATATGTGTTTGTGCTAGTAGGAGTAGAGCAATTAAAATGCATAGCTACACTAGCATGATTAAAGTCACCAAGATGTTGAGAAAAACCAGTAGGCAAATATGGTGAGGTGTGTACGTGTATTGAGTAGTTAGAGGTGTGTATTTAAAACTTCTCAAATCAAAATTCTAACATCCTTGATGGTTTATACTCCGGCCTTCAAATTTGGTTGTACCATCCGTTTTGACAATTCTTTTGTGTGTTATTTGACCTAATCAAAATTGGTTGTCCGTACTATCGATTATGACGATTCTCTCTTGCGTTATTTGACCCTATCACACTGCGGTTTTCAAATGTTTTGTCAATTTCATTGTATACTCATCACTTGCACTTGGTGATTCTAACTGTCATTTATTTGGCTCATCGTACTGATCATGAATGCTTTATTGTTAGCATTAGGTTCCTCCACAATCTCAATTTAAATAGCAAATTCTTTGAAATTATCAAATTATCCATGATCTCAATTTCCTCCTCTACAATCTACATATATGTCGTACTGTATGTGTGTCACAGGTTTCAACTATTTTGATGTTAGGGCTACACATGGGGGATGATTTTAACAAACTGTTCCACCCAATTAACATATATATGTTCTTTTGGCTTAGCACATGAAAATTGCACCTCACAAACCTGGTAACGCCCCATGCATTTGTTATTCACAGGCTGCTTTTGCACAGCGTAATTGTGACCGTATAATAGGCTGGTAATTAATGGTCTCATCCTCTAAATTTTGAAAGAAATTTTAATGTCAATCACAAATAAGGACATATCGGTAGAACTTGGCACCAATAAGTACCTAGCTACATATGGAAAGAGGGGGGAAATTTGGGGTAGTGCAGGTAATAAGGTCCAACTCAAAAAATAGACAACTCTTAAGACGTAACGTATCAAATAAACATGGTCAAAAAAACGTCCATATCTTGCCTCATAACGTTAAGAGGTTGCATAACAAAAGCCAACAAACTTAATTAAGGGTAAGATACATTATTCAACGTACATATGTTGTTTAAACGTTACATTTTCTTTTCCTTGTGATAACAAGGTAAGTCAAAGAAGATGAAATTTCAAACTTTGATAGTAAAAATAAACGTCAACCACGCAATTGGTTGATGAAGGCAAGAGATATGATGTTCAACTGAGTGAAGTCACCGTCGTCCTTGCTCAAAGGAGACACTGCTTTCCTCTCTTGGAACCCGGTTTCACAAGTATCAGGTGCATTCAAGGTAGCACTGAGATGTGTAAGGGCTGTACCATAATCACTGGACTTGAAAGCATTGGTGGCTTCTTGCAGGTCATCAGTGGCACCTGAGTAGAGTTCTTCGCAGTCTTGTAGCGCAGGCTTGTCAACTTTTGGATCGTTCAAGAGCTTTGAAATGGTAGACTTGATGCTTGTCGCCTTCGCTGTGGTAAGGTCAAGTGCAATGCCAGCTAGTCCTGCGAGGTCTGCACCCTTGCTTTTCGGGCTGGCCTCAAGGGCTGAGACACAAAAGTTGTAGTTCAAGTTTTTATCAGCATCTGAGGCTTTCTTGCAAGTTTGTTGGACGAGATCATCGCCCATTGTGCTGTGACAGAGCACGAGAACAGTAACGAGGAAGATCAGATACCTCATTGTGAGAAGTAGAGACTAGCTAAGATCAGAGATCCCAGAGTGATCAGTTATTTTAGAGGAGAGTTGTGTTAAACATAAACGCAAAGAGACGTATATATACATACATAAAGTGCATGTTTATGGTAAGAATTAATATTCGGGATCGTTTCCATATATATAAGGAAGAAAATCTCCCCTTCCATCGTCTATTGATATCTAAATATTCTTGACTAATAAATACGGTGTTATTCTTTTTAGGTAAGAATAATCAAAATCTATAATGATTCATTGTTTTACATAACAAAGAAATTTTTATTAAATGTATAAACAGAGAGTCTTCTTAGCTCAAATCCAAGATTAAACTTTTGGTTCTTATTTGGAACATCGGACCTCCAAGTTTGCTATTTGGACCTCCCATACTTAGTACACCTCTAATTTACTTTTTAGAATACTTAAAAAGCTAAGTAGACCTCTTTATTTTTACCAAAACACCCTTGAACATAAGATACAACAATCTGTTACTCTACTTTTTATATGTATCTTCAACCACGAGAAGAAGAATAAATCAAAATCACATGATATTGCTCTCTTATAAATAGGTCTCTCATTCACCAAAATTAATCAGAGGGTTGGTTCTCTATCTTGATATGTTGCGCTATAACATAATATTCACCGAATTTAGTTTAAGGAAATTTTAAATCAGATTGTTTTGAATTTACTTTTGTACTAAATGATGGGTCATCAATAGAAATTATTATTTTTACTTTAATTGTTTTAGGTAAATTATAAAACTATATAGGTAATATAACGAAATTTTTGGGGGGAAAAAAATTGTTAATTACATATAAGTGCATGTTTGAATGTTTTTTTAGTCAAAAGGTCACCAACTAGTTTTTTCCCTCATAAGGCCACTAGATTAAAAATGATGACATATTTTGGATATAAAAATCAACATATTTACAGAAATGCCATTAGAGTAAAAAGTCAACAATCATTCTCTCTCTCTTCTCCGGCGAGGCCTCCGGTCAACTCCAGTGGGTCTCCGGTCGGCAAACTCCGGCGACCACAAAAGCTATTGTGGCTAGCAACAAAAGCTACTATGGTGAGATTTCCTACAACCTCCAACGAGGTCACAAAAACTACTATCACAAGAACCGAAATAAGCTACTGCCGCTAGCAACAAAAAATACTCTGGTGAGATTTTCGACAACCTCCGGCGAGGTCACAAAACCTACTGTCACCAGCAACAAAAGCTGCTGTTACCAACAAAACCTATGCTCATGATAGGAGCATTTTTATGCGACGTTTTAAATGTTATTTCCTCATATTTTACTTAGTTATTTTCTTAAATAAATAAATTTTAATTTAGTTTCTATTTTCTAGGTACATTGGAATTAATGAAGAGAAATGGCAAAAAATGAGGAATCCTGATGACAATAGGATACCTGGGTGGACTAGGAGAGTGCCCAAGAACAAGGTCAAGATGTCCTCTACAAAGGTGATATGGATTGGGAGTCATTTTTGGCAAGAAAAGATGGTTAAAAATCAGATTTTGGGTTTGTATTAGATGCAAACTGATTTTGGCCGAATTTCAAGAATATATATGGATAATGACATCTCAGTTAAATCCTAAATGCATGATTATGGCCAAAGGGAGACTTCGACAGATAAGGAAGGAGAAATTCAAGGGATTACAACAAGCAGAAAGGTTCAAAACAAGTCCAGATTCATTCCTCAATTTCCTCAAGATATGTTGGCTAAAATTAAGGAATTAAAATCTGCAGTTTTAATGTGAAAATCAAGAGAAAATCAAGGGGAGGATGTTAAGGATAAAGCCATGAAGAGATTTAAGGGAGAAAATGTCCAAAATGAGTCCGGATACATTGTCTAGGTTCATGCCTAGATATTTAGCCGAAAATTGTGAATAAAATCATATTAAATCATGGGAATTTGGCAACAATATATATAGGGATTGATTTTGGAGCTTTTTGATTGGTTGAGTGACATGGCAGAGCTGACGTGACATTAATTCATTGGTTGGAGCTGTGTGGTGCAACCAGAAAATTCCTTGGAAATTAAATTCATGAAGTCTTGTCTTCCCCTATATAAACACCACCACACCAACACACCACAACACACCTCTCCCCCTCAGAAAATAAACATTAGAAAAATTCTCTCTATTCTCTAGTCTTCAGAAACTCTGCATCTCAACCAAAGAGGAGAAAAAGTCATCCAATACATCAAGATCCTATCCACCGTCCACCCTTGTGTCGTCCCTAGAAGATTGCTTGCTTTCAAGGATCTTCGAGTTCTTCGTCTCAAGGCCATGTCATCCATCTTTCACGGTGTATTTCATACTTTCTTTTGTTTCCTTTGTTTGATTTCGTAGAGTTATGAATTCTAGTTAACATGACGTTAAGGGAAAAATTTAAAGCCCATTTATTTGTTTTGAAATAAAGTTACAATTTCTTTATATTGATTGATATGTTGCTTATGTGAGATTGCTTGATTGATTTTGGATTACAGAAAACTTTTGCATGTTTATGTTCTTTAGTGGCCAACTTAGGATATATGCATGTAATTGGAGCTAGATTTAAGTAGTGAAGGATTTGGACAAAAGTCGAAATCAATTAAGGAGGATTGCAAATAGGTGAATTTATTCAAAACTAGGTTGTGCACTTTGATTGACATCGTTTCTTTGTTCTTAATGCGTTGAATGTGTTCTTGATTAGCTAGCTTTCTAGACTATGATTGCATGTTCAATAGGATTGATTTAGGTGCTTTCACTTAGATTAATTATTCAAGGAAAGTAAAAAATGGGAAATCGTTTGCTTTCTAACGTTTCACATGTTCAACTTCTTTCTTGTCACGCCCCTGATTTTTAACAAATAAAAATCGATATATAATCTCATAGTTATACATGCGTGAACGTTCAGTCATCAATAACAAATACCTGAAAACTTTTTCCCTTTAATTTACACACATATTGATGCCCTGAACCTACTATATCAATATTGACCCGCTCCACAGAGTCATATATTACATAATCTTACGAATTAAATTGTCAATAACAAGATAAAACGTAAATGTTTCTCAGAGTTTAAATACAACGGAAAACCTTATCAACAGTAAAGTCATAAAAATGGCTTCCTACCGTAAAGCTGCAAAGGCGCTACCTCAGCTTCAGCCCCGATTATCCTAACCTGCAGGATTAACCCCTACACCGTTTGAATAGTGTACCGGGTTGTCACACAACAAACCCGGTAAGCTTTTGTAAGCCCGTATGAGTAACTCAAAACAGTTAACACAACTCACATCAGAAATAAGGAAAACAACTCACGCTTTGATTCCTTAAAACACAAAATAAAGGATAATAATTCACACTTTAATTTCCTTTCAAATCGAAACATAGAAAACAACTCACACCTTGAATTCTATCAAATGTACCATAATCGTACCATAGAAAGCAACTCACACCTTGATTTCTATCAAATGTACCATAATCGTACCATAGAAAGCAACTCACGCCTTGATTTCTATCAGTAAAACATAGAAAACAACTCACACCTTAAATTTTATCAATAAAACATTGAAAACAACTCACCTTGAATTCTATCAAATGTACCATAATTGTACCAAAGAAAGCAACTCACACCTTGGTTTCTATCAAAACGTTAATAAGGAAAACAACTTGCACCTTGTCCCCTTAAAAACCATTAATAAGGAAGCAACTCACACCTTGTTCCCTAAAAATACGTAATGTCATGAGTTATCAATAACCGATTCCCGTTACCCCATGAATTACCTATATGGCAGACAGATTAGAGCTCTAACTGAAAACGTAACCACTCGTCCGGCCAAAGACGTGATCACCAGATATTCTGCCCAAGGTGATAAACCTTTAGTCCTCGGACCGCACAGTCCCTTGGAGCAAAACATTAAAAGAGTCGCACTGGACCCAAAATGTTACACAAACTCAACGCTTTTGAAAACAATCGAAATCAACATTTCCATAATCATTGTTTTCCTAAAAGCCATAACACAAAACAATAAAACGCATCAATTCATGCATATTGATTTCATACACAAATCTCAACACTTTTCCCAAATCTCAACGCTTTTCAAAACAAATCGAAATCAACATTTCCACAATTATTTGTTTTCCAAAATCCACAACCCAAAACAATAAAACGCATCATTCATGCCTATTGTTTTCATAATCCACAAACCACCAAAACATATATATTTTACGTAAATATATATCTATATGTAGTCATCCGCTCAAGAATACCTACTAATACCAACTATAGTTTGCAGTTAATAAATAACTCTCAAAACAATAAGCGTATTCCCGTTCGTGAATGAACTTCGTGATTACTCACCTCGAAACTCCCGCTGCGTCTTCAATACAGAACAAGGCAGCAAATCCCCAAAACAACCGTCCAAAATACTTCGTCAAGTACCTAATCACATACTTTCCACTTAGTAACAATTCACAACCGATTTAAGTCCGAAACACCTGTTTTGAACTAAAATCCCCAAAGTGCCGCCAATCGAGGCAAAACCACATCCGATACCTCCCAAAGTCTCCAGAATACGTCCACGATCGATGTGACCAATCCACAAGTCGATCGGACGCTCGAATCCTCACGGATCGAATAAATCGATCGGTATGAAACTGCAAAAATCATAACAATTTCATACGAACTCCAAAATATGCGTATTATATATCAAAACGCTCGTATCGACAAGTAGAAAACATATAATACCAGAAACAGCCCTATACATGGCCGGAATGCCGCCACAGAAAGTGGCGCACCTTCGCCGGCCAAAACTCAATATTTCACAAAACTCCCAACATCAAAGTTCTTCATCTAAGCATGCTTGTGAACTTTCATAACTAGCTCGAAGTCAGAAAACAAGCATAAGGGGTCAAAAACTACCTCACAATCCATGAACAGTAATCCAATCTGAGTTGAACCAAGTTTTACGTGAATCGATCCAAACAACCACCAAGGATCGATCAAGGAGGCTGCTTTGAGCTCCCCAAGCTCAACTTGAAGCCCCGCCAACGTCGGAGATCAGAGAACCAATCTGGTCCGAAAACACTCAACTGCACCGCCTTACAGCGCTGCCGTGGAGGAGAATCGGCGCTAGAGGACACCAAAGTGACGACCAGACGGAGGAGACGATCCTATCTGGAAAATTCGTCGCCAGAGACCGCCGCAGTTCGCCGAAAAATCCAGGTCATGTCAGTCAGATTATTTTGTTTCTGAAGGTGCAACCGAGAGAGAAGAGAGAGGAAGTGAGTTTTCCAGAAATAGAAATAATGAAAATAGTAAGTTTCCAACTTGGGAAACTTCTATTTATACCAAAATGGAAATTCCTTCCAATGGCCATAACTTTCTCGTACGAACTCCGATTCTCGTATTCCACATGTCCACGAACTCGTATCGACGCGCTCTTCAATTAATTATTCGCCCGAAACACTTCCGCTTCATCCACGAGCCACGAAACCGTCCAATAACCACAATTTAAATTCTGGAAAATCCTCGGAAAATAAATACGAATTTCCGGGGCAACACATTTCTCATGACATAGAAAATCAAATATAGGATTTGTAATTGGATTTCATTCATATGATTATGGTTTTTATCTTTATTCCATGCGTTCCACCCTCGTATATATGTTTTTACGTTTTATTTATTTTAATTTTTGATTTTATAATTCTAAAATCCCTCCTATTTGTGTTTACTTGTATATATTTTCATTCTTTGTTTTATTTTTGTAAATAATATTTTATACTTTTTATTAATTCTTTATTTATTTTTGCAATTGCAAGTGTACCCTCAATCCCCGGTTAGAACGATCCCTATTTACCATATACTAACAATGACATTTTCAGGGTTAAATTATATGCTTGCTTTTGAGCGTATCAATTTTTGGCGCCGTTGCCGGGGATTGAAAAATCACTTGTTAAATTGTTTTATTGTATAATTGTATATAAACAGTTTGAAACTTAGTTTAAATTAACTAGGATGTTTTTTTTATGTTGTTGAACACGATTTTTAATTATAAGTTGTAAATTGAATGGAATAGGTGAAGTCTCTTTTGTTAATATTGGCCTAAACCTCTTATTTGTACCTAGTTCAGGTCCCTTAAGGTTGAGAGCGGCCTTTGTTAACACTTGTTGAATTGTCTTCACACTTATGACCTTTTCATCTCAGTAAGTATAGCCTATATGGAATGATGTCTAGGAAAGGGACAACGTTCATGACGGGTTTTTGAATCTAGAAGTGCTTGCAAATTGGTCTAAACCACTATGTGGGAGTAGCTCATGCCAAAATGGATTTTTCCTCTCGTGTTCGCCTTCCCCTACCTGGCCATTTCAGTAAGGTTGCCCAAAGGATATAAGAGGGACTTTGTGTCTAGGCGACTATAGTTGGGCCTCACGTCCACTTGATTTACCGCTTGGAATTAGATTCGATATCAATGATATTTATAACAAAAGAAAATGTTGTGATACACTAAGGTAAAAAAAAATTAACACTTCTGAAAATACTACTCACTTGTGTTAACTTATGTCTTATGTACAATGTACTTGTTAATTATACTTGTAGTTTGTAATTCATAGTTATTTGTTTTTATATTTTGTATTTCTTTGTTAATTATAGTCACTAATTTTTTTTTTAATGGAGGTACCGTCTGGCTGAAAGACATTAAATTCAAGCGCTGCTTGGGAGGCAACCCAATTCAGAAGCAGCTGTGAAGGAGTCAACAACACAGATTTGCTTTCTCTTTCCCTATTTCTTTTCATTTTTTTCTCTTTTGTTTTAGGATTTGTTTTCATAAATGTCTTCTATCTATGCTTATTAATTTGTGTTCATTGCATACTTATGATTGATTACATTGAGGACAATGCAATATTTAAGTGTGGGGGAAGGGATTTATATTTTTGTCTTTTATTTTGAGTCATATATATTGAAAAATACAAAAAAAAAAGTTGAAAATGTCAAAAAAATACAACAACAAAAAAAAGGAAGATGAAAAAAAAAAAAAGTTTTTGTTTTTGTTTTTGAGTCTTAGGATGTCCTTTCAACTGTGTAGGATGATTCTATATATCTGAAATTATGGCTAAAAGAGGATCACAATATTGAGATGATTTTAAATGGTGTTCTTTAGTTAATTGAGATATATGAAAAGTATATGCATGTGTAGTGGATATGGATTTCGTAACCTTGGTACATAATATGAGCATGTTAGGATGAGTTTTAATTCATTAAATCCCATGTGAGATATTGAGCCCATGTCCCTTTTTCTTGGAGTGATAAATGAAAAATATATTCTTATTTCCTTGGCGATGTTTTGATAATCTCATTATTCTTTCATTTGATTGATTGCTTGCCATAGATTAAGTTTGATGGACTAGAGAATGCTAGAATTCGCTCTTGTGCTTGTTGAGACTTTTATTGATATATGTCCCTGATTCTGGAAAGGATAGAGGCACCCTAGGAATTACCACCATTGCCATATAAGCTTGTGTCCCCATTTGTACCCGTCGTGGGACTCCCTTGGATAAACCCCTTTGAGCCTACATTAAGCCTTTTCTTTCATCACCCTTAAAATCTTTAACCTGAACTTTAGTATAGTTACAACCTTACCCTTTGTTCTAAGAACTTAGTGGAGCTATCTTTTGAGATTTACAACATGGATTTGGCATCAAGGATGAAGATTGAGAAGAGGTAAAAGTTCAAGTGTGGGGGTAGACTTGTCCATGAAAAAATAATAATATATATGTGAAAAAAATATGAAAGCCGTAAAAAAAAAAAAGAAATGAAAAAAGAAAAAAAAATGTGTACGGCTAGAAAAGAAAAAGAAAAATATGTCTATGGATTTTAGTCCCCCACACTTGGTGTGTTTGGAGATCGTTTTGAATTGAAGGCCCACTATTGGAAAATTTGGCCTTTGTCTAGTTCATTAGTTTAAGGGAAGTTTAGAATGAAGTTTGTGCCCAACATGAAGACACTAGACCTTTTTGTTTTGCCTCTGTGGGTGTGACGTTTTGCTTTGGTGGATTCCTAGAAGTCTCTCTACAATAACATGAGCTCTGCTAGGTTTTTAGGACACTTTGTGAAATTCCTTATCTTTTAATTCTTAAAACCTTGAGCCTTGGCCCCATTACAACCTTTAATAAGACCTTTTTAATCCTTAAGATGGGACAGCCTTTGTTTTGTGGAGATGAGTTATAAGAGTTGAACATATGGCTTGGGTCCATTCGTGCAAGTAGTTGATATCTTTCATGAGATCTTTTGAAAAAAAATTATATTCACAAAGTGTCTTTCGTTTCATATATATGTGAGCTATTTGATTGCCTTAAAATATGTTCTCTCATATATAATTGAGTGATTATAAGCTTTTAAGCATTGCCTTGATCTGAGAGAAGAAAGAGTGGATATACCTTGTGAGCATATGGAGCATACTTGTCTGAAACATGCTGAGCTCCACCCCATCACCATTGTTACAACCAAGTCCTACTTGTGTATGTGTGGATTATGTGTTTGAATTAACTCTCGAATGCCTAAACATTGATTCTTGGTTGAGTGCTAATATTGATGTTGTGAAAGTAAGAGATTTATGAGACAAAATATTGAAGGGCAATAGAGTCATTGTATGGTGTAACGTTTGAGTCTTTCTTTTTCTTTAAATTTCGTTGAGTCTAAGTTTGTGCCTTTATTTTGATTTTGCTAAGGGACTAGTAAAAGCTAAGTGTGGGGGATTATGTGTTTGAATTAACTCTCGAATGCCTAAACATTGATTCTTGGTTGAGTGCTAATATTGATGTTGTGAAAGTAAGAGATTTATGAGACAAATTGTATGTTGTAACGTTTGAGTCTTTCTTTTTCTTTAAATTTCGTTGAGTCTAAGTTTGTGCCTTTATTTTGATTTGCTAAGGGACTAGCAAAAGCTAAGTGTGGGGGAATCTGATAGGAGCATTTTTATGCGACGTTTTAAATGTTATTTCCTCATATTTTACTTAGTTATTTTCTTAAATAAATACATTTTAATTTAGTTTCTATTTTCTAGGTACATTGGAATAAATGAAGAGAAATGGCAAAAAATGAGGAGTCCTGATGACAATAGGATACCTGGGTGGACTAGGAGAGCCCAAGAACAAGGTCAAGGTGTCCTCTACAAAGGTGATATGGATTGGGAGTCATTTTTGGCAAGAAAAGATGGTTAAAAATCAAATTTTGGGTCCGTGTTAGATGCAAACTGATTTTGGCCGAATTTCAAGAATATATATGGATAATGACATCTCAATTAAATCCTAAATGCATGATTATGACCAAATGGAGACTTCGACAGATAAGAAAGGAGAAATTCAAGGGATTACAACAAGCAGAAATTTTCAAAACAAGTCCATATTCATTCCTCAATTTCCGCAAGATATGTTGGCTAAAATTAAGGAATTAAAATCTGCAGTTTTAATGTGAAAATCAAGAGAAAATCAAGGGGAGGATGTTAAGGATAAAGCCATGGAAAGATTTAAGGGAGAAAAGGTCCAAAATGAGTCTGGACACATTGTCTAGGTTCATGCCTAGATATTTGGCCGAAAATTGTGAATAAAATCAGATTAAATCATGGGAATTTGGCAACAATATATTAGGGATTGATTTTGGAGCTTTTTGATTGGTTGAGTGACATGGCAGAGCTGACGTGACATTAATTCATTGGTTGGAGCTGTGTGGTGCAACCAGAAAATTCCTTGGAAATTAAATTCATGAAGCCTTGCCTTCCCTTATATAAACACCAACACACCTCTCCCCCTCAGAAAATAAACATTAGAAAAATTCTCTCCATTCTCTAGTCTTCAGAAGCTCTGCATCTCAACCAAAGAGGAGAAAAAGTCATGCAATACATCAAGATCCTATCCGCCATCCACCCTTGTGTCATCCCTAGAAGATTGCTTGCTTTCAAGGATCTTCGAGTTCTTCGTCTCAAGGCCATGTCATCCATCTTTCACGGTGTATTTCATACTTTCTTTTGTTTCCTTTGTTTGATTTCGTAGAGTTATGAATTCTAGTTAACATGACGTTAAGGGCAAAATTTAAAGCCCGTTTATTTGTTTTGAAATAAAGTTACGATTTCTTTATATTAATTGATATGTTGCTTATGTGAGATTGCTTGATTGATTTTGGATTATAGAAAACTTTTGCATGTTTATGTTTTTTAGTGGCCAACTTAAGATATATGCATGTAATTTGAGCTAGATTTAAGTAGTGAAGGCTTTGGACAAAAGTCGAAATCAATTAAGGAGGATTGCAAATAGGTGACCTTATTCATAACTAGGTTGTGCACCTTGGTTGACATCCTTTCTTTGTTCTTAATGCATTGAATGTGTTCTTGATTAGCTAGCTTTCTAGACTATGATTGCATGTTCAATTGGATTGATTTAGGTGTTTTCACTTAGATTAATTATTCAAAGAAAGTAAAAAATGGGAAATCGTTTGCTTTCTAACGTTTCACATGGTCAATTTCTTTCTCATGACATAGAAAATCAAATATAGGATTTGTAATTGGATTTCATTCATATGATTGTGGTTTTTATCTTTATTCCTTGCGTTCCACCCTTGTATATATGTTTTTACGTTTTATTTATTTTATTTTTGATTTTATAATTCTAAAATCCCCCCTCTTTGTGTTTACTTGTATATATTTTCATTCTTTGTTTTATTTTTGTAAATACTATTTTATACTTTTTATTTATTCTTTATTTATTTTTGCAATTGCAAGTGTACCCTCAATCCCGGGTTAGAACGATCCATATTTAGTATTTACCATATACTAATGATGACATTTTCAGGATTAAATTATATGCTTGCTTTTGAGCGTATCAGCTCACCGACACCAAAAGCTACTGTCCTCACCAACAAAAGTTATTGTCACTAACTCCGAAAGTTACTTTCACTAGTAGCAAAAGCTACTCTCACTGTCACCAAAAGCTATAACCAAGCAGAACATAAACTATTACCACGCAGAACAAAAGCTACTCCTAGATACTGAGAAAACTATCGTCAAAGACTAAGAAAGCTATGGCAATGTAAAGAATACAACCAAAGTAAAAACGCTACTGCAATCGAGAAAATAAAACATATTAGATAATACAAAAAGTATACAGGTTCAACAATGATATAATTATGTAAAAAGCTACTTTCACAATTGTAAAGAGTCACTACCATGGTTATGAAAATTTATTACAATAGTTGAATGAAGCTACTGTCAATGTTGTGATACTACTGTCATTTTTCAATGCTGACACTCTAAACCCATAGGCATAATTTTGCCACCTTCAGCACGAGACTTCATTTAGGGTTTAGGGGAAGAATTCTGCAAGAACAAATATACAACAAAATATTAAGGACTAAATACTGTTTAGTCCTTGAGCTTTTGACCATAAAACACTTCAGTTCCTGACCTTCTAATTTCACACGTTTAGTCCCTCTACTTCAAAATTTCAGACCAATAGGTCATTGCCATCTAAAAGTCGCGGCAAAATATCTATTATGCCCTCAGTTTTTTTTTTAATAAATTTATTCATTTCTCTCTTTTTTTTTCTTTTTTCTTTTTTTCTTTATTCTTTTTTTTTTCAAACAGAAAGAAAGAAAGGGAAAAAAACAGAAAGAAAGAAAGGGAAAAAAATTCATTTTCCAAAAAAAATAAAATAATTAATTAATTAAAAAAAAACTGAGGGCATAATTTGAAATGAAAACTAAAAACAGGAATGTACCGCTACGCCGCAAACGACACACTCTTTATCAACTTGATAATAAAAAACAAGCAATCTAAAATACTAATAACATAGGTACAGAGAGATACTATAACACACGTACAAAGGTACTAGATCAGTAATAAAAAGCTACTGAATAGGTATATAAAGTTACTATAACATGTACAAAATTACTGGACTAGTAACAAAATGCTACTGACATAGGTACAGAAAACTACTATAACACGTACAAAGCTACTTGACCAATAATAAAAAGCTACTAACATAGATACTGATTGTACAAAACTAGGTAATTATACATGTTGATAGTGTAACACAAATTCCAACAAGAAATGCTAGAGATACGAAATCACAAAAAGAAGAAAATTAAATTCATTCAGAATTTTGCTTTTCCAATTTGATAAGCTACTGACAAAAGACCACTTGAAATCAATCAAAAGGAAAACAAAAAAGCTACGGACATTATATTGAAAATATACTAACACGGGAATAGAAAGCTACTATCACTATGTTAAAAAACCATTGTAACAGTTATAGAGAGCTACTGACTTTAAACCAATCAAAACAAAAATAAAAATGCTACTGACATCAACTTAAATTATGCTAACGTGCCCATAAAAAGCTACTAGTTCTGTGTTGAAAAGCCATTATAACAATCATGGAAAGCTATGCCAAATATTTCCAATGCATAAGTAAGGAAATCAACTCAAAAAGTAAGGCAATGCCAACTATTCTAGCTTCAGAGCACATATCGAGGAACCTCCAAAAAGAAGAGAATGACACAACAATAGAGCCCCAATGTGATTTGGCGAAACATAAAACATCAAGTATACGATTTCATTATACATGCTTATCAGACTTAGATTTGGTAACTGTTTCAAGACCTAAAACTTAATTAGTAAGTCTCAATCTTCAAGTCATAATAAGCAAAACTAATACCTATTCATTTCATATCCAAAGCTTCAAAACAAGAGCAGTCCACAAGCATAAACCTATTTACTTATCAGAATCAAAAATTGAAATTGAAGTAATCAAAAGCAATCAACAGAAACTATAACTTAAAACAATCAAAATTCATCAAACTTTTACTAACCAATTGTAAAATGATGGAAAAATCAAAAATATCGTCTCCGCCTTATCAGCTTCCTACAGCCTCCGAGCTTGCTCCCCCACCTCGTTCTCCACACCTCTTAAAATGCTCTCCGCCGGAGATCACAGTGCCGGAACGAGCCTATTATGATTGTCGATGGAATCTGTGACGTTGTTCTAGCTCTAGCCAGTTGCATAGGTCACCTTCTGCCATCCACAGTCATTATTATTACTGTTGCCATCCATCGAAAGCGGTCGAGAATGAAATTATGCGAGCATTAGTGGAGAATGAAAGAATGAGTGAATGAGTCAACAACTGAGCCCTAGACGATATCATCGATGCCTGGGCTGCCTCGCCTTGCCATGAAACTTTATCATCGTTGCGATTCTCCTTTCACCACGATCATGAAATAGCGATCGGACTGCAGCCGCAGACTTCCCCACGTTTTCGTCCGATTTGTAATTTTTTAATCGAAGGTGAAGATGGTGGTGCAAGGTCTAATAGCGTCATGCCGCTGGTCGCCGGAATAGGAGGAGGAGACAATGACGCGAAGGCGGTGGTACTCAAATTGGAGTAGCAGAGAAACAGAAGGGAGCTTTCTCGTTAAAATTGGGGAGGAAAGAGAGAAGCCTGGCCTGCCTCCTTGTCCAAACACCCTCACCAACTTCTTCACCGCCAGAGAAGAGCAAAGAGGTCACTACACAGAGAGAGAGAGAGAGAGAGAGAGAGAGAGAGAGAGAGAGAGAGAGAGCGAGATCAAGATATGTGATCGATGTAAGACGGAAAGACCGATGCAATTGGGTTTGTTAAGCAGAAGGGTAAAATTGTCATGTAAAAAATAATTTGTGAATGTAAGTGGGCTTATGTGTACAAGAAAAATTAAATGGCCTTATGGCTAATATAAGTTTCAAAATAACACTTATATATAATTTTCTAAAAAAAAAAAAAACAATTTAATTGAATGTGTAAAAGTAAAATGGGAAATTAGTCTACTCATTTCATTAGACAGTCCCTTTATATAGGGTGAAGATTACAATGGTAATAGCAATTACAATAATTACAATAATGGATGATTGAGCTGTAACTGCTAAGTCCCTAATTCCCTCTTCGTTAGTTACTTTGACGAAGGTACATAACGTGTTTTTCCTTTAACACTCCCCATTGTGCCAAGTCAAAGACGAAATGGTGCATGAATTGTTGCCTCATTAAAAATCTTGCCAAGTAACAATAAAATAACCGCAATAATATAGCATGCTCAAATTTCTACGAATAATAAAACATAAATAAAATAACAGGGCATGCTAAAAGGATCAATATTATCTAATTACCATACATGCTCAAAAGTTCTAATTGTAAATAATTAAATTTACCGGAGCATGAAATTAAATAAATAAAAGAGAACATACTTGGTTTTGAGAAAACAAAACGATTCTAGCGCACGCCCATGTTGATGCAGGCGTGCGTAGCGATGATTTTTTGGGGCTTCTGTTGGGCCTGCTGATTTGGTAGGCTAAGAAACTGCGCACGTGAGCCTACTTGACAAAGTTGGGCAGGAGGACAAACGTGGACCAAGGTTGTCGTTGGCTGACTGAAGCGAGAATTGCTTGGTGTGTGCAGGACAGACGCTCGGCTTGACATACTTGGATTTTTTCTGGTTTTGTTTTCTTGTAGTGTCGACGGGAAAAAGAAAAAGAAAATCTAGGGTTTTTGTCTCTTTTTTTCTTGGCTATTGGCTCTGAGCGTGCTGATAACGTGTAAAAGTAAAATGGAAAATTAGTCTACACATTTCATTAGATAGTCCCTTTATATAGGGTGAAGATTACAATGGTAATAGCAATTACAATAATGACAATAATGGATGATTGAGCTGTAACCGCTAATTCCCTAATTCTCTGTTACTTTGACGAAGGCACATAACATGTTTTCCCTTAACAGAATGTTATATTTGGGGAGGTAAGAAGAGTAATTTTTTTTCATTTTTTTCTCTTTGTCCTTATTTGTTTTTTCATATGTCTTGACAAAGTCTATTAATAATTTAAAAAAATTGGAGGTTCAAATATTAAATTTGGAGGTCCAACTAGAACCACCATTTTTTAAATCACTCAAAAAATTTAAAAAAATATTAAAGTTCACGAACGTAACAAATGTGTTTTAACCCTACCGTACTGTATGTTATGTTAAAGCTTACGTGTGTTAATTAACCGTAATAGTGTAATACTCTGTTGTCAAATGAAGGCAATTAAAATCTTGATATTTGATGATAAATTATCGCAATTAAGTTAAATACTTATTGTAATTTTGGAGATATGCCCTTTCCCAATGAATGATCGCATAATTATTTGTGCCCTCAATGAGGTCTAAGATTTGTGCCCTCTGGGGGGGTTACAAGGGTAGAGAAGCACACAAAGTATCTGGGCTTACCACTTGAGTTAAGTTACTCAAAGGAAGAAGCGTTCAAGTATCTCTCGGAAAGGGTTAGGAAGAGCATGCAAGGCTAGCATAACAAAACCCTAAGTGCCTCTGGTAAGGAAGTGTTAATTAAAGCAGTTGTGCAGTCAATACCAACTTATGTGATGAGCTGTTTTGAGCTGCCCAAACACCTGTGCTCTGAAATGCATCGATTGATGGCGGGCTTCTGGTGGGGAGATAAGGGTGAGGAGAGAAAGATTCACTGGGCAACGTGGGAAAAATTTTGCCTTCCTAAGTCTGAAGATGGCCTAGGGTTCAGAGATATGAGAAGTTTCAACACTGCTCTTCTAGCAAAGCAGGGGTGGAGGATCCCAAATTCACTTGTTGATCGAGTTTTAAGGCTCACTATTTTCCAAATGAGGACTTCATGAAGGTGGAGAAGAAGAAAGGGGCCTCGTACACTTGGCAGAGCATACTGAAGGGTCGTGAGTTGTTAAGCAAAGGGCTCCGATATCAAATTGGGAGTGGTGAGGGTATCTCCATCTGAAGGGATCTCTATATCCCAATGCCATACAACTTTCGCCCTTTCTCACCACCTATAGAGGGTACGGCGGACCTAATAGTGGCAGATTTAATCGACCACGAAACAGGCTATTGGGAGATATGGCTGCTGCATTAACTTTTCATGGCAGATGAGGTTAGTAGAATTGCACAAATTCCGTTGAGTTTAAATGGAGGGGAGAACATTCTATGTTGGCATTTTGATAAAAAGGGTATCTACAGCGTGAGACAGGGATATCACATTGAGCGAATTACTGAGAATATGGAATTTAGAGCTTCAACGTTGAGTAGTGCTACAGGTTTAGCTGGTGATGTTTTCAAGTAGAAACTGTGGAAGATGAATTCCCCAAAAAGTGTGGATGCATGCATGGCGTTTAGTTCGCGGTTTGCTACCAAATCGAGCTGCCCTTGAGAGAAGGGTCCACCTTCCAGACCCACGATGTCCATTTTGCTCGTATAAAAAGGAGGATGGCATTCATGTTTTTAAAGAGTGTAAGGCAGTAAGAGTTTTTTGGTACTTAGGGTCATTGTGCACCAAACCGGAGCTGCATCCTGCCAAGTCAGTCGAGGATTGGATCAAAAGCATGAGTGAGACACTTAATAAGGGACAGTTTGAGAGGTTTTTGATGTCTCTCTGGGTGATTTGGCAGGAGTGAAACAACTTGTGTGGAAAAGTGGCACCTTTGATCCCTCCTACATGGCTCGGTTGGCCTATAATTTTCTGGAAGAATATCAAAAGCAACATGGCAGGTGTAATACAAGAGTAAGGAGGCCTATGGCTAAATGGAAGTGTCTGTTTGGCACCAATTTTGTTGTAGCTGGTCAACAGCTTCTTTTCTGCGTGCGGGCGTGCCAGCACCCGAACTTATCGACAATATATAGTTTGAGCCACTGATATTGGCTCAATTTCTCCAAGACACATCTTATTAGGCTAAAATGCTCATTTTGGGTTCAAACAGTGTCCCCCTAGTGGACGGCTAAAGGTGAATATAGATGGAAGTTTCTCAGTGAATAGTAGAGAAGGTGGGGTTGGTGTCATAGTTTGAGATGCAAATGGAGAGTTCGTGGCTGCCTTAGCTCGACATCTCCCCTTTGCCCAATCAGCGCTACATTCAGAAGTGGAATCGCTTCGTGCCGATCTGTTACTGGTTATACATGAGGGAAGGGATGAGATAGAGATTGAGTCAGATTGCGCTACTTTAGTTAAAGCCCTGGAGGGGAATAAGAGGACCTATCTGATATGGACTGGATTTTGGATGACTGTAAGAGGTATGCTAGTTCTTTTGTTTTCTTTCATTTCCGGTTTGTATTTCGTGAAGCAAATGGTGTGGCCAATAGGATAGCACACCTTGCTAATAGTAGTAGATTAGATAATCTCTAGATTGAGGAGGTGCCTGTTATTATTTCAGACGTTCTCTATGAGGATCAATATAACTTATCTACTGTACCTCGGGGTTCAGGTTATATGTCCCCCCCCCCCCGGGTGCAAAATTATAATTCAATAAATGGAACCAGACATGGGGCTGAGCCTCCAGGTTAAACTGGGTTCCAAACCCCTTTTCAAAAAAATAAATTAATTAATAGATTGTGGCCTCAATCTTAGGTGTAATGCCATGTCATTCACAAGCATCATTTATTTGTCAAATCATGTTATTGTTTATGTAAATCCAAATTGTGTCTGGCCCAAACTCTAGGTTACTTGACCTTGTGGTAATAGAGTTTTAATTACAGAGAATCTCGGAGAATATCTTAGAGATATTCATTCATTGTATGATTACCTTTCCTTGTACAATTAAGATTCTATGAATTGTAATCCTCTATATAAAGAGGCCCCTATTATCAATGAGAATAAATAGCAATTTACTCTCAATTCCGTTTCCCTAAAACACGTTATCAGCACAAAGTACAGAAATCCTAAAATCTCATACCCCTGAAGAAAAAAAGGGTGCGCGTTAACTTCGATTCATTGCCGGTTAGTCTCATCCACAAAGCTTTTGCACGTTATAGCTTGTTAGCCCTTGCCAGCGAAAAAAAAAAAAAAACTGAAGAAGAAGACGCTCTCGGTCAAAGGCAAAAGAGGAAAAAAAAAACAAGAAGAAAGAGGCTTCCTCGATCAAAAGCAGAAAAGAAGAAAAAAAAAACTGTGGGTGGTAGCCCACAAAGGGGGGGCCACATTCTCAACCTTTTCAATCAAAGTTTGCAAGAAAACAAAAGGCAAAAAGAAGACCAGTAGAAGAAGAGTGGACGAAAAGAAAAGTAAGAGAAAAAAAAAAAGGGAGGCCCACGTTAGGAGAGAGAAACAAAAAAAAAAAAAGGAGAAGGAAGAAGCAGAATGCCCAGCCCAGAAGAAGAAAGGAACAGGCCTAGAAGCCCACTGACCCAGGCTCCGAAGCCCACTGACAAAGCCCAGAAGCCCACTGACATCAACCCTAGGACCCTCTGCCATGTCAGCATCAGTGCCAGGTCAACTCCAGTCAACGACTTTTCCGGCGACTGTTTTGGCCATTTTCCGGCGACATTTTCCGACCACTTTTTCCGGTCAAATTTTCTGGCTACCTATTTCGAGGTATTTTTTACTAAACGTTCCCCTTTTTTTAGAGTTTTTTAATTCAATTTCTCTTCTTTTTCGGGGACTTGCAACCTCTCTTCTTCTACCCCCCTTTCTTCATCATAGGGGAGACCTAATTAAGCCAAATTGTGGGCGTTCGTGCTCACTCTAAGCTTGGAGCTTGATGAGATCTTCAAACTTAGAGTTTGTAGAGAATTTATGATCGACTACTTACGTCATTGGTTCGATCTAATCTAATACCTATTGGAATTGAATTTCTTGGAAGCAATTACGCTCAGAAATTTTATATGTTTTCGTGGTAGCCTTTTACGCTCCCGAACTAACCCTAATTTCTTGTTCTCTTTCAGGATGAGTAATATGAACAAATTGGACTTTGCTCCATTGGGAACAACTGGCTCTGGATATCACAGGTAGGTTCGTGATGTCCGCCAGCATCTCAAGGCCGATAGAATCCTAGATACGATTCTCGAGCCTAGCCAGGACATGCTAACTGTTGAGCAAGCTCAAGCTTTGGAAGCAAATAGAGCAGCCTTAGAGGCAAATAAGGCGAAAGCCATCATCCTACTGACTCGTCATATGGATGATCAGCACAAGTACGAGTGTATGAATGAAGAAGACCCCAGAAGGCTGTGGGTCTCACTCGAAAATAGATTTGGTAACGTCTGTAACTCCCTGCTTCCTGATCTAGAAATGAGATAGCATAGCTTCTTCTTCTATGATTTCAAGTCAGTTCTTGGCTACAACTCGGAAGCACTTCGCATTAAATCCCTAATGGAATTCTGTGGTAAAGAGATCACAAATGCGATGTTGATTGAGAAGACTCTCTCTACTTTCCCGGTCTCTGCATTGATGGTTGCTAAGAACTATCGAATCGATGTTACTGCAAGACTAATCACAAGGTTTCATGAGCTCATTGGAGCTATGAATTTTGCTGAAAAGCATGACAACATCCTTGTGAAGAACTATAATTCGAGATCCGTGGGAACAGAGCATATTCTTGAATCCAATTATAGTTGCGCCCCAAAAAGAGGGCGCCAAGAGCGAAACCCTAATCTTAGGGATACTTCTGGACGTTCTGGTCCATATAATCGCTCTACTTGGGAAGGTAACAGCCAAAATAGGCGAAGACGAAACCGAAAAGATAAACGTGGAAAGAGAGAGAGAGGCAACGCCTCTAGCCATGTTGGTGGCTCCACCAACACTAAGAGCCATCTAAATGACGCTTTCAAAGCGCCTCAATCAATGGAGTTTGAGCAAACTCAATGTGGAGTGTCTGATCATTGGGCACACATTTGTAGAGCTCGTGAAGAAATCGTCTCCGCCTACAAAGCATATTGTGAAGCAAGAGAAGCTCACTATATGGAACAAGAAGATGATCTAGAGTGAAGGGTTGAAGACTACAAATCTGGCTGGGATCAATAGATCGTCAATTCTGTTTAAGTCTTTATTTTTCCAAGAGATGTAATAGGCAATTGCCATATATTTTTGTAGTAAATGCCAATGGTTTAGTTTTTCTTCAAAGTAGGCTCACTCAAACTCAAAGTAAGTGTGATGTCTAGGAAGGTTCTGAGATTAGTGGTACTTAAGCGAGCCTTGCTCCACCGACATCTCTCTACTCACCTGGTCACATTTATTTTGGAATTACTGAAAGAAGTTAGACGACTACCATTGTTTTGCATTAGCGCTCATTTTGGATTAGATTTTCTTTGGTCAAAGAGACAATGATGTAACTCCATTGGCTTATGAATAAAATTTCGAGTTCTTTTCATTATGAATCCACTTTGATTCTGAGCATATGACTTTTGTGACTATGATGGCTGGGCCATCAGTATTAATTCAAGGACATAGAACAGCCCAAGTTCCACTTGCCAAATGGCACCTTAATTACTGTCACAGAAACCCTCTACGCTCCTAGGGCCAATCACACTTATGAATAGACAATGGATTACATGCAAAAACGCATGTAGAGAATGGAAATGAGTTCCTTTGCAATACCTCTAATGATTGCGAACAAAGACGCATCTTAGAGAAGTTTATGTGTCTCTCTAGTGGATTCTATGTCACTATTCGAGCTATTTATCCAATAAAGTTATGAGAGATGATCTCTTCAATTTAGACACATATTGGCTTTGTCACTACAGGATAGGTCATCCTGGTCATGATTTGATGATCCGTCTACTAAAGACTTCATATGGACATCTTTTCTATCGAGCGAAATGAAGCATGAATCAAAAGTTGATTTCTGGACTAAGTGTGACCGACGCTACTGCCTAGGGCACCGCCTCCGTCCACCACCAGCCTGGGGCTAGCACAGTCCCTATTCGTGACACCATGGATAGCGTCCATCATAGTGATGGCGCCCTAAGTGATGATGCAATCACCAACTTGCTTCAAATAGCATTTCAGACGCTCAGGCCCAACCAAAATTCTCATTGGTTTCTTCTAAAGCCTCTCGCTCATTTTACAAAGCCAGTTCCTTAGGGAAATTAGGACTGAGACCGTCTTATTCAAAGGATATGAAAATACTCATTATGTTCTTACATAGAATCCATGGGGATTCTATAGACTGATTCAACCAACTTGCAGACGTTTAAATATCTCATAATATTGGTTGATACGCAAACACGCTGGTCACATGTTTTGCCATTGTCCACTTGTAATGTTGCTTATGCTACACTCCTAGCAAATATCATATGACAACGGGCTCACTCTCCGGATCATCCTATTTCATCAATTGGACTTGACGATGCTAGCGAGTTTACATCGAAGACTTTCAATGGTTATTGCATTGGGACTGATGTTGGACATCACATTCCCATGAACACACCCAAATGGTCTCCCGAAAATGTCTACGATGATAGTCTGGACATTGGTAATGCGCACCAATCTCCTTATATCCACTTGGGGTGATGCAATATCGCATGCAGCTATGCTAATTCGTCTACGACCTACCTCCACTCAGTATACCTCTGCATTACAGATAGTGACTGGGTACAAGTATCGTACTTACGCATCTTTGAGTGTGTCATTTATGTGCCAATTGCGCTCCCACAGCGCTCTATGATGGGTCCATATAGACGATTGGGCAACTACTTTGGATTTGAGACTCCAACAATCGTCTGGCACTTAATGCCCTTGCAAGGCGATCTCCTTACCGCTAGATTTGCAGGTTGTCACTTTGATGAGACAGTCTTCCCGTAGTTAGGGGGAGCTAAGAACATAGATGTTCATCAGGAACGACATGAATTGCTGTGGCATGTCCTCACTATGTCTCATCTCGATCCCTACTAAAGTGACGAGATTACACAAATATTCTGCAAACAATCCTGCAAGGAAGGACGTCCCTACGAGAGGACGTAGCGCCACCCTACACAGAGATAGGCATGGCGCCAACACCAATGAGAGTGGCACTTTGGCATTACAGGTCATGGCCCCAACTAGGATGCATGGGAGGCCCGTGGGTTCGAAGGATGTTTTGGCATAACCTAATCCTTGGATCGTCGACACTCAAAATCCGTCTCATGAGAATCTTCCAGGTTATGGTTATCGTTGGGGGACGCCTCAACGTCAGAACCTATTCTTGAGAATATAGAGCTCTATGAAAACTGCACTAGTGTACATGACACATGTGACAAAAACTCCATCATAATTGTTGATGTAATTACGCATTTCGTTGCGCATGAGTTTGTTGAGTCTGATGATATCGAACCACACTCCGTTGATGAATGAATGCCAACGTAGAGAGATTTGGCCTAAATGGAAAGATGTGATCCAGGTTAAGATGGATTTTCTAACGAAGAGGAAGGTTTTCGAGCTAATGATGCCAACACCTCCTAACATAAAACTTGTTGACTAATGGGTCTTCATTAGAAAGCGTGATGAGAAAAAGAAATGGCAATCTCGCCTTCTAGAGCAAGGCTTCTCACAAAACGCCTTGGAATTGACTACGATGAGACATATTCTCTCGTAATAGATGTCATTGCACTCCACTACCCTGTCAGTTTGGTAGTTTCCAAATAACTGAACATGCAGCTTACGAATGTGGTCACTACGTATCTATAAGGGGATCTAGATATGGAATATACATGAAGGTTCATGATAGGGGTGGGCTCGCGAAACCGAAAACTGAAAAAAACAGCACCGATACCCGAACCGCAGCAAAAAAAAAACCGCACCGAACAGGAAAAAACCGCACCGCACCGAATTTGTTTGGTTCAGTTTTCGGTTTCGGCCCGGCCAAAACCGAACCGAACCGCAAACCGCATCGCACAACCGAACCTCAAAACGGCATCATTTTTTAATAGGGTTTTTAACTTACCCTAATCCACTAGGTCGCCTAACCCTCGCACTCTCGCAGATCGCACTCGCTCCTCTAACTCTCTAAGCCTCTCTA
The DNA here is from genome assembly GCA_024704745.1 of Rosa lucieae. Lineage (NCBI taxonomy): Eukaryota > Viridiplantae > Streptophyta > Magnoliopsida > Rosales > Rosaceae > Rosa > Rosa lucieae. The sequence goes on from JANPXK010000921.1 coordinate 209,373, forward strand.
ATCTCTAAGCCTCTAACTCTCTCAGATCGCACTCACTCCTCTAAGCCTCTAACTCTCTCAGATCGGCGACCTCTCTCTCTCGATCACGTTCCGGAAATCGAAGCTCTCCCGACTCGGCGACTCCCGACCTCTCTCTCAGACTGACCTCTCTCCCGATCACGTTCCGGAAATCGAAGCTCTCATCGATCTCGCCGGTAAGCACTGTGTATCTCTCATCGATCTGATATTTAGGGCTAGTTACTGAGTTTCTCTCATCGATCTGATTGAGTTTCTGATTGACTTGATTCACTCAGCCCCCAGTTTCTCTCCTCACCAAGTCACCAGCTTGCCTCCTCGAGTCCTCTATAGCAGTTCTGGGCTCGTTCTGTCTGGAGTTGTGGGCTTGGTCTCCTCCACAGCAGCAATCGAGCAAGCCACCTCCACCTCAGTACACTTATCCGAATCGTTACGCCAGTAAGGGTTGGATTGCATAATCTTGAATCGATGGGTGTGATTCATTTTTGCTCATTTGTGTATAGAATCGATCATTTTGAGTACTTATTAGGGTTTTGAGTACTAAGGGATTCCAAAATGTCTTTCTTTTGCTTGTAGAGGTTGGGAATTGGGATATAGGTTTGGTATTAAAAGCATTGTCAGGTTTTGTTAATGAGTTGCTACTGAACTCAAATGTATTATCTTTTATTTACTTTGTTTCGAGCTATGTATGTGCAATCTATCATCTTTTATCTCTTTTGTACGTTGAAAGCGTTGTATTTCTTCCCTTACCTGTAGCTTTGTTTGCTCTAATTCTAATATACTCGTACTTCTTTATGTGGTGTTCTATACAACTGGATGTTTACTCTTCAGACTTAAGCTTGTTTTTTTATTTCCTAGCACCAACTAGTGGCATTTGAATTTAGTTATTACGATCTGTTTGCTTGTAGAGGTTGGGATATAGGTTTGGTATTAAAAGCATTGTCAGGTTTTGTTAATGAGTTGCTAAAAGTTCTCTCTGAATTGCTAAAAGATCTTTTCTCTGATTTTCCCAGACGTTATTCATATTTCATAGTTTCGTACTCTTATTCATGTTCTATAGTGATGTTCTGCAATTTTAGGTAGTACTTGATTTATTATGTATAATGTGGTATTAGTATAATATTGTGTAATGATGTTCTGATGTGATTTTGCAATTTTTATACTAGACTATATATTACTGTTTTTATATGCAGTAAGCTAATTGAAATTGCAACTCCTTGAATTTGAATAGGAGTGATCAGTAGCAAACATTATGAAGAGGCAATCTAAATCTGCTGCTACTAGTTCCGGTGCTAATCCGAAATCAACTTCTTCATCTCAGGTACCAAATTTGTTTCTTTTAAGTGCTATGGGATTTGGATTTTCTGGAAATTGGATTTGATATAATCACATTACACATGTTTATGCTGTTTGGTATATATATCAAGACTGTTTGCACTCTGCAGTTTGTTTTTCTGTTTTGTGCTGGCATTATTGCAGTTTCTGCCTTTTGTTTTCTGCTTTTTGTTTTCTGCTGTCATTAGTGCAGTTTCTGTTTTGTGGTATTAGTATTATTACAGTTTCTAATATATCAAAACTGCTTATGTTTGAGTTTTGCGCACTAAAACTGCAGTTTCTGTTCTTTGTCTCTTATTGCAGTTTTTGTATTTTGTTTATGTTTGCAGTTTCTGTTTTTGTTTCTTATTGCAGTTTCTGTTCTGTTTTGCAGATCAACACTAGTGTTGGTGAATCTACAACACCAATAACTCCCCATGAAGGAACTTCTACTGCAACTCCGAAAGTTCAAGGAACTCAAGCAACCGAGCTTGAAGATGATGGAAGTGTGGAAAGCATCCTTGAGCGTTGAAACGGAAAGAAATGTCAGATATTTGGAATCATTTTGAGAGGGATATGGTGGATGGTAGAATTAAGGGTCAATGTAATTATTGTGGGAAAATTTACTATGGCGATCCTAGGAAGAATGGTACAACCTCCCTTAATAATCATATGGACAAGTGTCTAAAGTATCCCCCTAATATTGAGATGATGAAAGCTAAAAGGAAAAAGATTTTAACTTTTAAAAAACCAACAACTGAGTTGTGTACTGTAGAATGCACTCAAGAAGAGCTATCTATATTATGTGTGGAGTACATTATATTAGATGAGCTACCATTTTCTCATGTTGAGGGAGAGGGGTTTAGGCGTTTAATGGGTAGAGCTCTTCCTTATTGGAGAATTCCTTCCCGTAAGACAATAGCAAAGGATGTCCTTAAGCTTTATTTGGGGGAAAAGGAAAAATTGATGGATCAATTGAGTAGATATAGGTTGTCTCTTACAACCGATACTTGGACTTCTATTCAAAATATTAATTATATATATGGTCCTCACTGCAAATTTTATTGATGATAATTGGGTGTTGCATAAGAGAATTTTAAATTTTTGTGTGATTCCTAGTCATTAGGGAGAGACTATAGCTAAGCTATTGGAGGATTGTTTGTTGGAATGGGGTATAGAGAAGATTCTCACAGTCACCGTTGATAATGCTTCGTCAAATGATGTTGCATTGAAGGAGTTGAGTAGGAGGATAGGTGATTGGGGTGTCCCTAATGCAGTTTTGCATAAAGGGAAGAATTTGTAAATGAGGTGTGTAGCCCATATTCTAAACTTGATTGTCAATGATGGGTTGAGTGTGATGAAGATATTCATTGGTGCCATTCGGAATGCGGTGAGGTATGTTAGATCCTCCCCACAAAGGCTTGATTTTTTTAAGGAATGTGTTGAAAGGGTAAAACTAGAGTGCAAAGGGCTTGTTATTTTAGATGTCCCTACTAGGTGGAATTCCACATTCTTGATGTTGGAACGAGCTTTGAAATTCCAAAAAGCTTTTGATAGAATGGTGGAAGAGGATGCGGGTAATTTTTGTGCATGGCTTGAAGGTGCCAAAGGTGAAAAGCCAAAAGAAGGGCCACCGGCAAGTGTTGATTGGCAATATGGAGAGCAATTTATGGATTTCTGGAGACCATTTTATGAAATCACTTTGAAGGTATGTTGTTCTAATTCTCCTACCGTTCATAGTACTTTTGGTGATATACTCTCTATTTATGGTCTCTTGCAAGAACAAAAGAACCCATGTTTGTCTGAGATTGCATCACCTATGCAAGACAAGTTTCTCAAGTATTGGGGTAGCTTTGATAAGTTGAATCACTATCTATTCATTGCTATTGTTCTTGATCCACGTCATAAACTTGAGAAAGTTGTTGACTATTTTGAGATTCTTGATGATGGGGATATGAATGAAAATGTGGAAGCTAACACAAAGACTGTGAAGGATCTCTTGTATGACCTTTACAAGGTGTATGAGGAAGAGGGAAGGGAAAGTGGTGTTGGTGAGGTTGTGGGTTCTCAAGTATCAAGTGAGGGGATATCTAGTTCAAGTAAGGGTCTAACGGAGTTAGAAAAGAGATTGAAAGAGAATGACCAAAGGAGAAGAGCAATGGAAGCAGGGATCGTAAACAAGGATGTGGATAGATATCTTGGAGATCCTATTGAAGGAGATGGTGAAGGCTTTGACTTGTTGAATTGGTGGAGGGTGAATGGAGTTTGTAAATATCCTATATTGGCCCGCATTGCAAGGGATGTTCTAGCTATTCCGGTGTCAACCATAGCTTCGGAATCTTCCTTTAGCACGAGTGGGAGGATTAATGATCCATACTGTAGCTCCCTAAGTCCTAGAATGGTGGAGGCCTTGATATGTACACAAAATTGGCTTAGGAGTGAAAATGTGTATCTACATATACGCCTACTATTGAGGATATGGAGTTGTGTGAAGAAGCGGAAAGAGGTAATTGTTTCTATTTTTCGTAGTTAAAGTTTTTTGGGTTAATGAAGTTGCAATATTTTTGTTATATATGATTGTATGTATTTCTTTTCTAATGTTATTTTTATTATTCTCTTATACTAATGTAGAGATGCTTAAGATGCCAAGTGGAGCTGCAGTGGGGAGTAGTCGGAGCGGAATGTTACCTCCAAAGTCGAAGACTTCATCTTTCCGAGCTTGAGATCATGCCATTGCCCTCATTCATATGTTGATGTTGGTTCATTCTTTTTTTTTATGTTTAATCTTTTAGTGAACTTATAAATTTTTAATTTGTGAGGTTAGTGTTGATGTAATGGACTTTTATAAACTTTGGACTGTATATTTTTTGACAATTTCATATGTTGATGCTAGAATTTGATGGACTATATGAATTGAATTATATGGACTATGGAGTATCGAATTAGAGATTATTGTCTAGTGAAGTACAAAACATGCATTAGTAAACTTGTAAACTTCTTGTTATAGATTATTATTACAGGTTTGAAGAAACAAAAACTTCTCGAGTTACAATACCAAAGGAGTATATTTGGTAAAAATCTGTTTTTCAAAAAAAAAAAAAAAAACCGAAACTGGGCCGAACCGACCCGAACCGTTCGGTTCGGTTTTCGGTGCCAACTTCCCAAAACGCAAAAACCGCACCGATTCCTATTTCAGTTCGGTTTTCGGTTTAGGCTCAGAACCGAACCCACCCTTAGTTCATGATGAACTTTATTTACCCAAATCAAGTGGCTCTAGACCATGAAGCGCGTTTCCAAAGAGGTTGAAACGCTCACTAAAGTGACTATTTGATTGGGAAGGGATATGACCACGTGTTTCCATAACAAGTTTCGGATTCTATCGCGGTTCATGTTGGACATGATCTTCATTAGAAGCCCTTAAAGAGTTAAGGGAAACCGCTGAACACTTGAAATCCGATTTTGAGATGAAGGATTATGGGAGAACATGATTATGTCTCGGTTTGGAACTTGAGCATCGTGTCGATAGATGCTTAGGCATTTTGACAAGTGATAGGAGCATTTTAATGCGATATTTTAATAGTCTTTTCCTCATATTTTACTTAGTTATTTCCTTAAATAAATAAATTTTAATTTAGTTTTTATTTTTAAGGTCCATCGGAGAGATGAGGTAAAAAGAAGAAAAATGGTAAAAAAATGAGGAGTCCTGATGACAATAGGATACCTGGGTTGACTAGGAGAGCCCAAGAACAAGCTCAAAACGTCATCTACAAAGGTGATATGGATTGGGAGTCTTTTTTGGCAAGAAAAGATGTTTAAAAATCAGATTTTGGGTCCATATTAGATGCAAACTTATTTTGGCCGAATTTCAAGAATATATATGGATAATGACATCTCAATTAAATCCTAAATGCATGATTATTGCCAAAGGGAGACTTCGACAGATAAGGAATGAGAAATTCAAGGGATTGCAAAAAGCAAAAAGGTTGAAAACATGTCCAGATACATTCCTTGATGTCCACATTCATTCTTGGCTGAAATTGAGGAGATAAATCAGAAAATAATCATGCAATTAATTCAAAAATAATCTCCCTAAATCAAGGTGTTAAATTGGAGGTTTCTCATTGGTTGGATGACATAGCAGAGCTGACGTGGCATTATCTGATTGGTTAATGTTGTGTGGATCAATCTTGAAGACTTGGAGACTAAGTTGCCATCCTCCTATAAATAGGAGCATTCTCTACACCACAAAACACCATCACACCACAACACACCACCACTTCAGACACCACTTCTCCCATTCTTTTCTAAACATCAGAAAAATTCTCTCCATTCTCTAGTCTTCAGAAGCTCTGCATCTCAAGCAAGGAGGAGAAGAAGTCATGCAATACATAAAGATCCTATCCGCCATCCACCCTTGGGTCGTCCCTAGAAGATTGCTTGCTTTCAAGGATCTTCGAGTTCTTCGTCTTAAGGCCATGTCATCCATCTTTCACGGTGTATTTCATACTTTCTTCTGTTTTCCTTTGTTTGATTTGTAGAGTTATAAATTCTTGTTAACATGACGTTAAGGGCAAAGTTTAAAGCCCGTTTATATGTTTTGAAATAAAGTTGTGATTTCTTTATGTTGATTGATATGTTGCTTATGAGAGATTGCTTGATTGATTTTGGATTATAGAAAATTTTTGTATGTATGTGTTCTTTGGTGGCCAACTTAGGATATATGCATGTAATTGGAGCTAATTTAAGTAGTAAAGACTTTGGACAAAAGTCGAAATCAATTAAGGAGGATTGCAAATAGGTGAACTTATTCATAACTAGGTTGTGCACTTTGGTTGACATCCTTTCTTTATTCGTAATGCGTTGAATGTGTTCTTGATTAGCTAGCTTTCTAGACTATGATTGCATGCTCAATAGGATTGATTTAGGTGCTTTCACTTTGATTAATTATTCAAGGAAAGTAAAAAATGGGAAATCATTTGCTTTCTAACGTTTCACATGGTCAACTTCTTTCTCATGACATAGATAATCAACTATAGGAATTGTAATTGGATTTCTTGCATATGGATGTGGTTTTGATCTTTATTCCTTGCGTTCCACCCTTGTATATATGTTTTTATATTTTCTTTATTTTATTTATTTTAATTTTTGATTTTATAATTCTAAACCCCCCTTCTTGTGTTTGTTTTATTTTTGTAAATAATACTTTATACTTATTTTAATTCTTTAGTTGTTTTTGCAATTACAAGTGTACCCTCAATCCCCGGAATAGAACGATCCCTATTTACTATATACTAACGATGACATTTTCAGGGTTAAATTATGCGCTTGCTTTGAGCGCATCGACAAGGTCAAGCCTTCAAGCATCCCCATGATCGTCCGTAGTCTTGATCTTGAAAATGATCCTCTTCATTGAAAGGATGATAATGAAGATGTGCTAGAGGCAGAAATGCCTTACTTGAGTACAATAGGTGCATTATTGTACTTAACTTAATGCACAAGACCGGACATCTCATTTGTCGTGAACTTGTTAGCTAGATATAGCTCTGCGCCAACGCGACGCCATTGGATTGGTGTAAAAGATATCTTTTGATACTTGAGATGTATGATTGATATGGGCTTGTTCTATCCCTACAAAGAGATGATGGATTCGGACCCATCATACACCAGGAACGCCGCCAACACTGGCCTGCGTCTACTATCCCCATCGCAAAAAGACATAAGTGTTTTGGAAAGTTTTGCTGATGTAGGGTATCTTTCTGACCCGTACAAAGGTCATTCCCAAACTGGTTAAGTGTTCACCATGGGAAAAGACCGTGATATCTTGGAGGTCTATAGAACAGACCTTAGTCGCTATATCTTCAAATAATGCAGAGATTCTTGCTCTTCACGAAGTGGGTTGTGAATGTATATGGATTGGATCCATAATTACGCATGTTCGAACAATTGTGGTTTGAAGTCTACCACAGATGAGCCTACGAGCATTTAGGATAATGCTGCTTGCTTTGAACAAATGAAGCAAAGGCTACATCAAAAGCGACAACACCAAGTATAATCAGCAATAACAAACTCTCCTCAAGATCAAAGTGAACTAGGTTCGATTTGAGGACAGTATGGCAGACTTGCTCACTAAGTTATTGCCTAAATTCCGCTTTCGAGAAACATGTTGGTTGCATCGTTTGCGGAAGTTATCCGAACTATAATGAACGTAGTCGTCAGGGGGAGATGCAGACATCAGGGGGAGCTGTCTACATGTATGGTCTCGAAACGTGAATGGTGTGTTGTGCTCTTTTTCCCCTTCGATCGAGGTTATTTTTGTCCCACTGGGTTTTTGTTACTCGGCAAGGTTTTTAATGAGGCAACGAGATGAGCACCACGTTTGGGCGACACAAGGGGTAGTGTTCAAGTAAATCCAAATTATGTCTAACCCAAACTCTAGGTTATTTGACCTTGTGGTAATAGGGTTTTAATTAGAGAGAATCTCGGAGAATATCTTAGAGATATTCATTCATTGTATGATTACCTTTCCTTGTACAATTAAGATTCTATGCATTGTAATCCTCTATATAAAGAGACCCCTATTATCAATGAGAATACACAACAATTTACTCTCAATTCCGTTTCCCTAAAATAGCTATGTAATTCTTGAGAAAAAGACTATCTTATATTTTCAAACTCTAATGGCTCTAAATTATTTTGGCTTTTTTCTAAAGAAAAAAAAATTTCTTTCATTTTTTTTTCTTTTCATTACACTCATGCTTAGATTCAAACAACAATTTTTTCTTTCTTCAATCAAGAGAACAAATAATTTCATGTAATTCAGTCAATAGATTTGTACGTACGTTCAATTAATAGATTTGCATAACACATGTATATGAATTCAATCTTTGTTAGGTACCTGCAAATTTTGGAAATATAATATGAAAAATACATATTCATATGATTGTATATATTCTTTTGTTCCTTGTTTTCTCTTTATGTAGCTAGGGTTTAAACGTTAGATATGAATTTATTATTTTTTGTTTGTTTTTCTCTTATATCTAGATTGTAGATGTTAATTAATGGCTGCTAACGTGGGAATTTTTTCTTACCTCTTAATTTAGACATAAGTATTTCCTAAATTCAATTTATTAATGCTATTTTTTTTGGATGAAATTAATCAATATTTGGAAAGAATAGTTAACGTATATCTCTTGGCACATAATTCAATATATTAATACCATTTGGAAAGAAAAATTAAAGGAAAGAATTTAACTAAATGAAGAAAAATATTGGTCAAAGAATCTTAAATTAATACATAATTAATAGCTGATTTTTTTTTTTTGTGACCTAATTAAATTCATTAATGTAATTGATTCATCCTCTAACATCTAAGGGCTCATTTACTTACTTTGAATGGGAGAGAATGATTACCGGGTAAAACTATTTCTACATTTACTAACATATAAAGTGGATAAAAGTATTCTTGCGTTTACTAACACATGAAGGAATCAGAATGGGTGTAGGTCTCACCTCCTTATAAGGAATCGATTCTTAAATACTCAGGAATTTGATTATGAAGAGGGGAGATGAGTTTAGGAATCAACTCCTTCTGAATCAATACCGATTCCTTTCTTCTCTCATTGCAGTTGTCTCCGATTTATGATTATTTTTCATTCCAACTAAGTAAACGTGTTATAAAAGGAAATGTAAAATGGTAAAGTTGGTATTGCAATAGTATGATGTGGCAAGATATATTATGTAAAATTGAAAATAAAATTTGTATTTGATTACGTGGCCTGACACCTAGAATTTGAGGCCATAAATCTTAAATCTCATTGAGACCTCATATCATTACCCTTATTGTAATTACTCACTCTAGCACTTCTTGACTAGAGTACGTGAGTAATCAATTTTTACTGAAGTATATTAAAGTTTTTTTTTTTTAACCTCACTCCACTTCGTCTCCTGATGAGCTCCAACACATGATATCTCAAATGAGAAACCATTACCATACTACGCACCCAGAGCACATTAAAGCATCTTTAATTGATCAGCAGTGAAAATTTGAATCACGACCCTTGTTTGAGCTCACAGCTAGCCTTGTCTGCCAGATGTCTCTTTCCCTGTCCTGACAAATTGTTTAGGATTACACAGCAGAATACGTGGTAGTACAGTATGATCTTATGTGCAGATGCTTACATTTGTTACTCCACCGCTTAGGAAAGTAAGAAAAGAAAATAAGGCACGCATATTATGTTTGCACTTGCAAATTTCGGAGTATAGAACACACACCATAGAAAGAACAGATAGTGATCGAAATCGATCGAATTCAGCTATGTCGGCTGCGTAAGTGGATCCGCATGACTCATGCGGATCCAAAGTCACCGGAAACGCTGCGCCTGCCGGCGAACCGCGTTCCGGATCGGACGAACCCAATCGCGGGGCGTTCGCGATCCAGATCGCCAAACAGAGCGAACTCGCTCCTTGGCGTCTTCGGCGGCTTTGAGGCTCCGAGCAGGGAGGACTAGTTTGGCGCAGCGCTTGGCTAACACTTGCGCCGTCTCGGCTCCGATCCTCCACACCTGTGATGATGGCCGTGATGGAGCGGAGATCGGGGCAGCTATTGGTGACTTGCTCAACGGTGCTCTTGAAGCCGTAACTGCTGAGGCCGACGGAGAGAAGGATGGACTGCTCGCCTCTAGCTTTTTTGGTGGGTGGATGCACGACATGATCAAATTGAGATCCAAGATTCAGATTGAGATCCAATAAAAAATAAATCAGCTTTCTTTATTATTATTATTTATTTTCTGTTATTTGTTAATTTACTTAATTATCCTCCTTAAGTTGAGTGTTTCTCATAGTATATTAATAAGGGTTATTTAGGTAAAATAAAAGTCATTCATTTATGGTATGGTTATTTATTTATTATTTTCTATAATTTTATTTAATATATGTAATTTATTTTAATTAAAATTAATTAATATATCTTAGCGTACCGCGTACCCTAAAGACTAGCGTACCGCGTATCAGTACCGCGTTCCCGTACCGCAACGTTCTGCGTTTCGTGTGACTCATGACAAGATGAGAAGCAGAGATGTGAATAAGGTGGCTCGGGGAGAGCAGGCTCCTCGGCCTGCTCATGAGTACGGCTCCATCAGATCAACTCCTCCTAAACCGACACCGACTCCCCGCCGCGGCCTTCTTCGCCACCACCGAGCTACAAGGAGGAGGTTGAAGACGAATATAACCCAGTTGCGCGGCACTGCTATGCTAGTTACTGGCAGTTCCACAAGTGAATTAATATCACCCCCCATCATTTTTTACTTTATTTCTAGCTAGATCGATCTTGCTTTATACGTATGTTATAAACTTAAAATACTCGGAAGCTAACTGCTAAGGAATTGCCAACAGGTGCTTTGATCAGCTAGCTTTGTGTATATATGGTGGTTGCTATGATTCTTTTCATAAAAAATTATCAACCTGAAATGATTGATCTACGTCGATCGTTTGTTTAGGTTTTTATGACTATGGTAACATGACTCGAACATTAATTTTGTATTTAGATTATTTTGTCTTGCAAATATAAATGCCAACGATAGAGGGATTTCATATTATCAATGGTTTGTGCCAAATTGCAATTCAAAAAAAAAAAAAAAAAAGGATTAAATGCTTGTTACTCCCTGTACTTTGCTCCAGAAAACAGTTCAGTTCCTCACCTTTTAAATTAAACAATTTAGTCCTTATTCTCTTTAATTCTCACACAAAAGGTCTAAAATGATCCAAAGTGACTATCATACCCCTCACTTCGTATTTTCATTTTTATTTTTATTTTTTTCTCTATTTTTTAAATTTTTTTCCCTTTTTTTATATTCTCTCTCTCTCTCTCAGTCTCTCTCTCTCTCCCCCTCCCCCTTCCTGAAAACAAAATCCCTAAAACTCTCAGCTTTCTCTCTCGCCGGAGCCACTCTCGGCCTTGGATCGAAGCTTAACAGAGAAGACAACCAAAGCTTCCCCTTTCCAACAGAATCTCATCGTTTCCTCCAAGTCCAGAATTCAAGAACATGAGACGAATTCTGATCCCTCATTTCCTCCTTCCCAACAACCAAATTCTAATCCTCATCGCCAATGAAATCGACAACTAGGCCCTCTTCCCTATTGTTGATGATGAGCCCTACGATGGAGTGATTGAGCAATAAGCCCAGCGCCTGGGACAAAGCTAACTTGAGAAACTACAACTCCTCCTCTATTATGCAGGTGTCGACGACGAAGATGAAGACCGGGGCCGGTGGTGTATTAGGGGAAAAGCTCGGCGGGGAGGTTTTCATCGGAGATGGAGGCGCAGTGGGAGGGAAGTGGTTACAGGTGAAGCAGAAAACAGATCTAGATCTTGGCGGCGTACTTGACGGTGGAGAAGGGGTTGAGGACAAAGCGGCAGGTCCAGCACCGGAGAGGGGAGTAGGGGAAGGCTGACATGTTTGGGATTCTAGGTCGATGAATTCACTCATGTTTGCTGAGAGAGTGAGAGAGAAGGCTCGGGGAGGAGAAGAGAGAGTGGTATTTTTTTGATTCTCTAATTCGGCCGGGTTTGGAGGGGGGAGGGAGAGAGAGAGAGAGAGAGAGAGAGAGAACAAATAAAAAAGGGGATTGAAAAAATAAAAAGAGAAAAAATATAAAAAGAAAAGAAAAATAATATAAAAAAGGAAGTGAGGGGTATAATAGTCATTTTGGACCTGTTGTGGACTTGTTATGTGAGAATTAGAAAGAATAAGGACTATTCAGTTTAATTTAAAAGGCGAGGGACCAAACTGTTTTTAAGGAAAAAGTTTGAGGAGTAACAAGTATTTAATCCAAAAAAATATATTTGTAAGTCTCAACGTAGTGGTTGGTGATTTTAAATGTCTATTAGATATTATGGTTGCAGATTTTCTTCAATTATTAGAGACATTAATCTTACCTGAAATTTTCTAAAAAAGGGTTTAGATTTATCTATCTTAATTATTGCGCATTTAAACAAGATAATTCATGATTAATTACTCTGTGTGTGTGAGAATATATAGCAAGATATGATGATGATTAAGGTCATGACTCCATAGTGAAATTCCTCTTGGTTTTAAATCTACTACGTACCCTATCAAGTGCACATTAATATATAGTGGTAGTTTCTCTCTGTCTCCCAAGAAAATCGGAGCAGTGCGAAAATCCTAGAAACAAAATTTTCAATGCCCCGTCCGGCGGCGTGTCCATGGGATGTCGTCGTCGGACGGGCGAACTGGTTCTATGAGTCCACCGGCGAGGGACAGCGGCTCTAGGGTCGGAGCTGGGGTTTGGAAACTCCTGGGTTGCTTTTGGAAAGGGTACGACAAGTAAAGGGGCTCCTCTTTGTTCGTTTTCGATCTGTGCAGCGGAGGTTTCAAGCAAGGGCGGGGAGGTGGTTGATTTCTGGTGTGCGGCGGATCAGGTGGATCATCGTTGTGGTTTCCCCTATTTTGGGGAAGAAAAAGGCTGATGGAGGCCATGGGGGTCGACCCTATGGTTTTGGATCCGATTTCGGTTTGGAATGGAGATCCATGGCGATCTGGCCGGCGAGATCAGCTGATGGTTACAGTTCGGTGCGGCGACGTTATCCACTGGAAGCTGCTTTTCTGGTCTGGCAAAGCAGACCTGACCCACGCACTCTTGTTTGGTCTCTGGGCCTTTGGGCCTGCCTTAGGCTGTTAGGCCTAACCTGGTGGGCTGGTTTTTTATTTTGTTTAAGTACTAAGTTCTATAACTTTTATTTTGATTGTTTTGCTTTTTTAATTCGACATGGCTTTATGCTGGCACTAAGACCCTACCCTATCGTGGTAGGGCGACGTGGGCTCTGTCCCGGACTGCACCTTTTGTGTGCCTGGTCTGCCCTAGTTAGTTAGGGAACGAGTTCCTTGGTTTGTCAAATGGTCGCAACCTCCTAGTGGCAGGATGAAACTAAGTGTCATCAGATTAGTTTTCCGATGGCAACATAGTGGGAAAACTGCTCTTATTAGTAAATTATGGCTTCGACTAATAAGCATTTACTTTCCGGTATGTCACCACCTTTGTAAAGCGAATAGAGTAGCTAATTGTGCACTCTTCGCTAATTGGTGCATGTTAGAATACATATTTTTTATTGAGACTCTCGTTATTATCTCGGGATGTTCTCTCTATGCTTATTGTAACTTGGGGTTCAGGTTTCATGTCCCCCCCCCCCCATGTATTCTACAGTTTCATTAATGATCAAGGCTTAAGGGCATCCATACTGGCCCTTTTTCAAAAAAAAAAAAAAAATCTACTACATACATGCTCCAAGTTTCCGATCAGTGATGTTTTGTCATTTATCTTTACACAGCCATATAGCTAATGTTTCATGTGTATATGCATGTTGATCTCAAGTGTATCAAGGACAAGGCCGATGGCGCACCTCAATGTGTGAGGTTTGAGAAAAATTATAAGATTTTGTGCCCTCTTGAGTGGGTAAATAATCAATAAATCTGACCCTAACGACCTAGTACTCATCAATATTGTGATTAAATCTTGTTTCCGATTTTCCTTGTCAGATTCCTATGGAAATTTATGT